>JAQIXX010001443.1:0-33917 GCA_034700605.1 Willowsia nigromaculata
AGAGCGCTGTTGCCGATTTCGACCTCCGTCACCCAACAAGGCGTCCTCTTCGTCATCATCCACATATCTTCCGCCATGAGAACCAGCAACTGGAAGAAGAAGGGAGGACGCTGAAGGGACCTGAAATAAGGAAATGCCGAGGTATTTTATTTCTATACACACAAAATTTTATTTGGTCACCTTCTGGATGTTATGTTTTTGCCTCGTACCTGAAGTAATTTGCTATTGCTTCCATATCGTTGAACATACTGCTGAGACAGGTAGCTCCGACCGCTGGCGTTACTACTTCGTGAAGACGAGCACATAACAGGACAGAAAAGGTCGCAAGAATCACCATAGTCAATGCTGTCTGAACTGGTGATGACATTGATAAACTCTTCGTTAAACTCTGCAGGACTAGGATATTTCTGAGGGGAAGCTCCAGACGACTTGGACTTTTGACGAACCTTTGGGTATCGCGATTGTCTACTCTGTTGCTCCTGCTGTCTATTCACATTCCCCAGGATATTAGATGCGGAGAAACTACTTGCCGTAAATGTGAACACGGGATTATTTGAAGACGTGGAAGGAAAGTATGGGTAGGGATCGTCAGAAATGACATGCAAAGGTCGAGCTCCAATGCAAGGATGCATTGGGGGATTTGCTGGTGACGATTGCTGGCAGTGCAGCATTTTAGAAAACTTTATTTTACAACAAGCTGTCAAATACGAATAATTTCCTGGAACTGTTCAAACTTCAAATTTTTTCTCTTCAAACACTTGAACACACAAACGTCAGTGGAGAGTTGAAAGAGAAAGCTAAAGCTCTGCAAAAGTTGTATTTCTCTGAAATGTTCTGTGATTTTTCACAGTTTTTGTCTCGTTACATTGTCGATAACCCGAGAAAGGCTTGAGACGACTGATGAACAAAGCCTGAGTTTCAACGCGTTATATATAAAAAAGGAAAATGCACTCACGCATGAATGCATGTAAAAGTAAAGAAGCAACACAAGATACATAACACAGCGAATTCAGTGGTTCATGTAAAGAATAGGGGAGCAAAAGGCTTTGCTGAGCTTATGCCTGCCCGTCTTTCTCTCTGCTTTTTTTGCAACGTTCTATCCATCTCTTCCTTTCTCTGTTTACATTCATGGTTTTACGGAGAAAATGCGCAACGCAACAGGAAAAGTGCGTGAGAAAAGCTTAATGGAGAAGTGGAGGCTGTGTATAGCATAGACATGATTGCGTGTATGTGTGTAATGCGTACATGGTAGAACCCACCAGACCTCCCAGCCAAACCGTTTTTCCTCGCTTTCGCTTCCTGTTTCTCAGGATTGACTAGCTTTCCAAAAAAAATTCTGAAAATATGGAGCAAGATATTATAAAAATAGAAGGAGGAAAAATGTCTAGCTTATAGTAACATAGTATTTAAGTATAACTATATACAAATCTGCAGTATATGGGTTTTGTTTGTGACGTACCCCCATCTCCAACATTATCCTCCATTCCATCTCCGCCCAAAAATATCTGATTCACAATTTTCTCACAGTAATCAGTCATCAGCCACAGCAGCCAGAGAAAGCAGTTAAATCTGCGGAATATACGTGTACAGACCTCTTCATAACATTATATTACTTTCTACTATATACGCACAAGATGAAGTCCGATCCAAAGTATGTCGTGTTATTATTAACCATAAAGACAACGCGTTGTTTTTATAAGTCTACGCACGTAGATTTCTCTCGCACGCATTGCCACGTGGAGACCGTTTTTCCAGAGTTGCCAACTAAAACCTAGAATCCCAACAGAACTATGTCTAGTGCTTGATACATTAAGTGGTTCTTTTCAGAGATATGCGGAGGTAGCATATCAGCAAAGTGCCTATTGTAACTCAAGTAGGTATATATGGCTTGCTTGTTAAATATATGATGCGTTAGGTTCCACCACCACATCCATATAAACATGTTTCTTTTTATATGCTTACGCACATTTGACCTACCTTTTCCAATGAGCTGGCCCGTGTATACGGTCGCTGGAGAAGAAAAAATAGATCTTCCTTCCTCCTTCGTTTTGAGTTCAGCCTAAATATTTACTATATATCTTCTTCGTAAAATATTGAGAAAATTGTAGACTTCATGTTTCGTTAATATTGCTGCGTTTAACTCTTGTGAGCTAATACACCCTAATATGTTGTATTTACGCATTGCTTGTGTAATAATTTTAATACCCTGGTAGACGAGCTGAACTGTGTAAAAATAGAACTCAAATTTGCATTATAGCGATAAACAGGATATTTTTGTGTTGTAGGTACTTAACTTATTGTCGTTTGACTAGATTCTATAAGTATATGAAAACCAATTCACCTTGCTTGACTATTGACTAGTGAGGTAATTTGAAGGTGTGTGTCTATGAGCAGACATTACTGCATTGGTACCCTGCTCATTCACAATGTCAACTACTAGAAGCAAAGAGCTCATCAAAGTAACAAGGAAAATCTCAGAATACCCCATCAAGAAACAAAATCTCAAAGAAGTATTATGCCAATGTCGATCCAATAAATTGAATTTTTGTAGATAAAATAGGTGAATGGTCTGTGAGTCAGTGAGTCGGATCGGCTATTGACAGTAAAAGAAGGGATTCCCCCTTGTCGGTTAAATGAGAATAATGTAAAAATTTCCAGATATGAGGTAGTCGTAGGTTTTACCACTTTGTAGGCAGGTACGCGTTTTCATGATGTATGATCATCCCAGCGTATAATACCGAAGGAGTGTTGTTTGCCGAAAATCAGGTTTTTGGCCCTCTTGGTTCTTGGTATGTGCATAAAATTTCCAACTACTACCTAGGACCTAGGCATTACCTATCTCAAGATTGGGATAATCTTGACTTTGACGAATTCCCCATTTTTTATTTTTTTTACGCTTATACTACGCATGCTAAAATTCTACGCTATCGTATAACCCCGTTATAGACAAAGACTGTGAGAGAGTGAAAGATGAGAACCATCATAATAATGTATAAATCTTGACAAAAACAACAACAACACACAAAAACTGGTTTTGTTACACTAATACAGTAAATAAACCTGGACTTCTTATTGATACTAATGGATAAGGAATCCCAATATTATTTTTAATGGCCATTTTTCCAATTTTACATCAAGCATATCTTTAATACTAAATTCCATTATTAAGTATCTATGCTTGCTTAATTTTACTTTTGCTACTAACGTCATAAATGGAATGGGCTACACAAAAACACCCAGCTACCATTCATTAGTAGTCAGATAACAGGAAAATAATTACCGGGCATCTTCCCACTTCTTGCAAGCTTCTGACATCTTATCGATAAATTTGGCACTTTTCTTATTCGATTGCTGGGTTCAAAATGTTTCAAGAGCAAAAAAACTTTATGTCTCTGTAATTTTATCCTTTGTACAAACGATAAGTACGAACACTTATACCAGTAGTAGGAACAATTGGGCAATTACACATTAGAGGAAAAAAAAATGTAAAATTCATGTTGAGAGGTTTTATATGTAAAATACCTACCACCCTCCAATAAGTTTATATACCCATACAATTAAGTTGAAATCACCTAAAAACTCACAGCGTGAGTAGAAAATCAAAAGTGCAAGTGGCAAATGGCATGACGGGAACATTACTCAACTTTTTTATATTTTGATGGGACTAGGATAATCAGTAGCAACAAGGATAGGCCAGCATAAAACTGCCTACGCAAAAAGTATTAAACTTTGTTGATACGTGGCGAATTATAAGAAAGCTAATTTTGTTTTGTGTATTATCCTCCTGTCGATGAAGAATGCAACAAGAAGGGATAAAAGTCATTATATCAATGAACAAATATGTTTAGTTTTTTTATGTTTAGGTACAATATGCACATATATTTATGTCTTACAGCATCCTTATCTATTTTTTCCCTCATTTCCAATTTCTAGTCATGAATATGTACATGCTAAATAGGTACAATCAAGTTTTTTATTGTTTTCGTGATTTTTTAGCATGATATCACTTCCAACTTCTACCCGTCGCATCGGCAGCTCATCTTCCAAATTCCCAAAATAAGGAACAACAATATGTAAGTATATACATCTAACTAAACTAAAAAATATTTTTCAATGAGCTTTATAATATGACCACACCAGACCATGGTATAGACTTGACTCATTTCTACTCAAGAGCCAGAAAACCCACAGATGCATAAAATTTTTTGGCTAGTTTGGATTTACCATGGTCGTTCTGCGTATGAGAACCATAATATACATGTTTGCAAAAATGACTTCGTCGCAGGTTACGCTGTGGGCCAAATTCTCAGTTACAATGTGTGAGTGAGTGGGGGCTTTCCCACTCCACAATCCAATCAGTAAGTGTAATCGAATATGCATTTATGCACTACAAAGCAAAATGGTCTAATAAAATGCTAATAACTGTTAACAAGTACAAGACGCTGCGTGCGTACCTCGCAGTATGCATGACACTCGCCACTATCAATACTACGAAAGTACATGCTGATATGACACTAGAAAATGATCTTTGAAAAGGTATGAGATTCTTGCTACACGCTTACACACTGCTAATGAGTTAATAGAGAAGATATATATTATGTGAATTAGATCGCTGGGATCTTTCGAGTGCCAATAGGTGTCTTCTGAACTTGTTGAGAGATCATGAGAAGCGGACAAGTTTTGGTCTGCAAGAAATCGACAAACATATATATACAGTGAACAAGGATTGCCTTCCTCTTCAATCATTTTTGAGAGGACCACATGAATGGTTAGCATTTTTGCTCATTGCAAAAACCCACAATATTATATGCAATATTTTAGCATGTGCATACCATGCGTTTTTAGGGAATAGTTTTTATTGCATATTGCCTTCTGGGTTGAACACGTCCTAAAACGCTACTAGCTATTATACTCTAAATGGAAACTGGTCCGCTTGAGGATTGTCTTTGTTTCTCATGCATAAAAAGTTTTTACAAGCCTTTTGTCAGTTTACATCTGAGAATGCAGCCAAGTTGACTGCAGTTTCTGTGCGTTGTGAATCTTTGTGAGCCTGTGTCACGCTTGCTGGATTTGGATCCGCAAAGAAAGGGAGAATGGAATATTTTGTGAATAAAATTTGCATTAATCGTGAAAAGAGGAAAGTGTTATGCTAGGAGATCATAAAAGGTCTACTGATTATTATTAAATTTAATTTATAGTTTCTGTGCTAGTGGGCACAAAAAGTGTTCCGTGTTACAAATATGAGTGAGGTACACATTATAGAAGGGAGTCATCAATCGCTTGATGATCCTCCGCCTCCGCATCTAACTCAACTTCCGGTATTATCAACGCAACCCGAACCACCATGCATAGAACCCGTTCCCATATATCCGGATGAAATTCAAAGTTTCAATGGAATTCCCACCAGTAGTGAAACCGCTATCAAAGTGGAAAATGTCTGGAAAAAATACGAAAGGGATCAATATGTGCTTCAGAACTATAACATGACTGTTCCAAAGGGTTCAATGTGAGTGCTTGCACAATAACGTTTTCTTTCCCCAATCAAATTGAAGTTTTTATTTTTGTCTCACATAATTTTGTTTTGTTATTTCCGTGTTTTATTGACATTGACGTTTATGAATTATTTAAATATGAATTTTCTTTCCTTAATTGCACACACACGCAAACCCATAACAGATATTCGCTTCTCGGAAGTTCAGGGTGCGGCAAAACTACCATATTAAGTTGCGTTGTCGGAAGACAAACGTGGGATTCAGGGACTATCAGCGTGCTGGGATCTCCTCCGTCAACGAAACGATTTGCCAACACAGACTGCAGAAAAGTCGGATACATGCCCCAAGTAATTATACAACAGAGAAAATATCTTAGAAAATTAGAAAAAGCCATTAACAATTTCACAATTTGAATATTTATTCATTGTGCAAACGCAGGACTTATCATTACAAGAGCGCTTGACAATCAAGGAACTTCTACTTTTGTATGGGCGACTCTATGGAATGAATGCCATTGATATCCTTACAAGATATCAGTTTTTACAAAATTTCCTTCAACTTCCCAAAGAGGACAAAGTATTAGCAAATCTCAGGTACAAACAAGCAAAAATGCAATGAATGCTCCCATATATGGTTAATGTAATGCATGCATTCGCACGCAATGATTTTCCTACTTTTTCTACTTAAAACCCTTGCTCTTTTCTTTCGAGTCTGATCTTTTTTTTTTTACATTTTTTGCCAAAAATCCGTTTTACTATAAATCATGAACCAAATTGCTTGTAATTCAATATCATTGGATTGTCTGATTTTTTGTTCCTATTAACAGTGGAGGGCAACAGCGTAGAGCGTCTCTGGCTGTAGCACTTTTACATGAACCTGATCTAATCATACTAGATGAACCGGTAAGCGAATGCTGGTATTTTTTTTTTGCTAAACTTTGAAAGAAAACAAAAAAGAGTCTACATCTATAATAATTCACAATATAGTCAAGTGTAGACAATTTCTTGCATTCTTTTCTTTTATTTCATTAATTGTAGACTGTTGGACTTGATCCTTTACTTCGTCAAAGGTAAGTTGTAATTTCTTTGTGCAATACTAAATGGCAAAGCTCATAATTTCACTAACCAAAAGTCTTTTTATCTGATGATGACTAAATAAATGGTATAAACGTGCAAATCATTTTCAATGTTATGTTTGCTTTCAAATTAGCATTTGGGAACATCTGCAAGATCTCGTGGTAAATTTACAAGTCACAATTGTACTGACTACCCATTATGTGGACGAAGCAAGACGATCAAATGTGGTAAGTAGTAAGAGTGTTGTGAGAAACAGAAAGCTGCCGAACTAGTATATATAGTACTTTAGGCTTCATTTATGAAGTGATATTTCGCCATTCTCAACTCATGAATATTACCCTTTTTCACAGATAGGTTTAATGAGACATGGATCTATAATAGCGGAGGAATCACCACAAGAACTAATGAGACAATATGAGTCCTCAAGTCTCGACCAAATTGTACTGCGCATTTGCAAGCGGGATCAAGAAACAAAAGCGTCATCGCGAAAAATATCTGTTGCGAATGGACTTTTGCCAATGTCCGAAGTAATTAGTTCCGCTCCCCCTTCATCTCGTCATCATGATCATGAACCACGCAAAGTATTTTATGCAAAAGGCAAGCTTTCTAAAGTACACGGTGAGCAACAAGTGATGGATGAAGAGAACGGGAATGTAATATTCCTCAAATACACAAATTCCTCTTCTGGGGCAACCTCAGACAGCATTCTTCCTCAACCTCCTCAGGAAAGTCAACAACACTGCCTCGCAAGAACCTTTGCAAAGGAATTGATGGGGAGTGTCAAGTCGAGAAGAAAATGCGTCTCTCGTTCTTTTAACATGCTAAGGAGAATTAAAGGACTGATTTGGGCTACCTACCTGGCTACGTTTCGACATCCAGCGTAATAGCAACATTACAGTATTTTTACGCAGTATATCATATTGTAAAACAAGAAAAAAAGCATGTTTATGAGCAAGTTACTCTTTCAAAGCAAAAACTTGCTCTTAAAACTCGACAAATTTGAACAAATTGGATAAAAAGTGCATGTACTTTGTGTTTTTTTCCTACAGATTTATACCTCTTACGTTTATTTTACCTGCTGTTACAGCAGCCTTAGTACAATTTGTATTTGGTTCGGACTTGCACGATTTGAAATTTGGATACGTAATCAATGATGAGCCATTCAGTAATTTGTCCGACTTTGCGAATGCCAGTAAACACCTTGAGAAGGCGAATTGCTTCGAGTCTAAATTCAGTCATTTATTCCTCAACAAAATATCTTCGGATGCACTGATTTTGGTCAGTGATATAATGATGAATATGAAATCAAATTATTACAAATTGCACACAACTGCAGAGCTTTCATGTTTAAAATGCTTTTTATGACAGGTACCTTTTGCCAGTAAATCAGAAGCGCTGAAAGCTGTCGAAAAAGGTGATCTTTGGGGCTTTTTGAACATTCCTGCAAATTACACGATGCACATGCGAGATAGAATGCTCTCAAGGCAGTTTTCCGAACCTGAAACAATCAACGGGACAATTATTGGCATTCACCTTGATATGTCCAGTAAGTGCCATTATGTGAAATGGATTTTTTTTGAAAAGTGCATTAAGGATGATTATTCTAAAAGCTTTGATATTTATTTATTCAGGTTTCTTAGGGTCAATTCTCGTTTTGCAAAAACTTTCTGATGCATATCAAACTTTTCTCAAGGAGCTGGCCACATCTTGTGGTCTTCCATCTGGAGAATTCGAAATTCCTCTCAAGGTATGAGGATGGGCATAACCATCACCAGACTTTCCATGAGGTTTAGGTTTTTGATGATGACACTTATTTTGTGTTTTATAGTATGATACTCCTGTATACGGGGACTTGGAGGGCTCTTACGCAGAGCATGTTGTTCCAGGTCTACTTCTTGTGTAAGCATTTATGATTGATGAATTTACTTTTTCATTCCGACAACATTTATATGCATAATAATGAATTTCCAGCGGTTTTATGTACTAACTGCTTGTTTATCAATTGTGTTTGCAGTTTAATCTTTGTTCTCCCATTGGGCGCTTGCTCTGTTTCAGTAATTCAAGGTAAGCTCCCAGACCATGTTTTCCAAAAAGTAGTATGATATTATGTAGATATGCATTTTGGAAACAATCAAGACAACGGAATGCTTCATTGATTTCAGAACGAAATGCCGGGTGCATGGATCGCATGAGAGTTTCTGGAATGGCCAATTGGGATATTATAATGACTTACTTTGTTACTCACGGGTCCTTCCAAATGGTCCAAATGACATTATGTACAGTTGTGCTAGTCTTTGGATTCTCGTATGTAATTAAGGGACCTATCTTGCTGTATATTATAGTTAACGTTTGCAACTCTGCCTGTGGACTTGCATTTGGTAAGAAGCGATACTTCATTCATACTATTATTGTTTTCAATGTACACTTCATAATTTCAACTTTATTCTGATAAAATGTTTTGATTTTAAGGTTTCCTGCTGGGACTATTATGCGCAACGGAATTACAAGCGCTCATTGTAGTGTTCTTTATAGCATCTTTCTTACTTCCGTTCAGTGGTAAGATTAAGTTTGTATTATCATTATTCAAAATCTAATTTTAAAAGTTGACCAAAATCTGATGATTGAATGTTTTCTTTTAAGGCGCTTTTTGGCCAGTTGAGTGCCTACAAATTTACTGGCGAATGGTGGCTTACTGCCTTCCAACTACCCTTGTATCGCAATCCTTCCGTTCCGTGGTGTTCAGGGGTCTTTCTTACACGCACTTTCTAGTTTGGCCGGGTTTGGTAATCCCACTTTTATGGATGTGTGTTTTTTTAGCTCTTTGTTTATTCATTCTTCGCCGCTATTAAACTGTACCGACAAAGTATTTCGAAACATATCAGCAACATAAAGGCTAAATAATGTGCAATGCGAAAAATTTTTCAATCGATATTCCATTTAAGTTTCTTTATTTTTTGTGAAACTTGTGTTTCACATTTTGTAAATACGCAATATAATCTTTAAACTATTTCTTACAACAAGCAGTGATATATAGGAATAGATATATATCTGTATATTTTCATGTAATGTATAGTAAACTAGATAGATTTTTGAGATAACAAAAATTTAAAAAGTATTATTTATCAATATAAAGCGTCAAGTAAAGAAAAGCTCTAACAAGTCAACATCGTACTGTGTCCGTACCAATAGCGAACTAAAAGGTTATGTATTATTTGCACAGGATTTTAGATTAACACAATATTTGAATTTCTTTTTACTGTTTGGTATTTATTAGTAAGTTAAATTATAATTTAAATGTAAACTAACTAACAGCGAGAAACTTATATTTATATATGTACAAAATACCCGCTTGGTACACATTTCAGTACCAAAAATAAATTGACAGGTCACTGGTCCTCTGAGGAGTAATGAATTTTACACGCTTTCAAGATCAATTTTACTACACGCATACGCATATCGTGTCACATACATTCATACATGGATTAGTCATTAGTCGCTAGTATATTCGCCAATGTAAACAATGGATACAACTAATTACTTAACAGAATACATAAATCAAGAGACTGAGATACTGGGAAATATAATATACGTTCGTCCTATATAATTTTTATGGTTTACTATTCGAATTTCATAACTCAAACTAATCAGTACATTTATAAAAACAAGAAAATGAATTTTATTCAACACTACTACCCAACTCCATTACCGAAGCAAGGCAATCACCAAATTCTTCAAGAACTTCCCTTTCTATTTCTCCTTCCGACAATCTCTGCTTCTCACAGGCTTCCGCTTTGGCTAAGAGAAGCTCGACTGTCGCTGTCACTACTTCATAAGATATGGTACTATGAGGATACCTAAACCAAAAACACAATTTATTGATAGAAATTCTCATTCAAACGTATCAAGGCCTATGATTTGGAGGCAGGAAATATAAAAGTTTAGTACCTGAATACAATGGGAGGGACCATTATTCCCAAATTGTTTTGGGCGGATACTTCTTGCATCTGAGCTCTCATTTTATTTTTTACTTGGTTCTGCTGTTGAACTCTAACTTCTGCTGCTTCTGCCAGATCCTTTAAAGTTTGCCTGTGTGCTGTTCCAGCTCCGGCAAAGTGCTGCTCTACTCCTACTCCATTTGGCAACCCGGCAGGAATATTTTCAATGCAATTTTTACAACCCGTACATTTACATATACCGGAACAAAATATCTTGGCTTCATAACACTCGCAGTAATTCTTCAAGCACCCAGATCTTCTGCAATTACACCCTTTGTTGTGTCTCCTTTCATGTGCTTCACCAGTCTGTGAACTTTTACCAATTTTCGGCCTAAATGCGCCTGGGTTTCTCTCGAGTACGAGTTTGATGGCCTATGTAACCAAATAACAAAACCAAACAGATTATAATAATTGATTACGTCAACGGTTTTATAAATTTTAAAGTTTTTATAAATGTGAATGTTGTTAGTATTCAAGCCTCACCTTTTGACGATCCTCTTCATGTTGCAGGTTATTAAAACAGTTTGTACAGTTACACAGATGACAAAATTCGCCATTCGCAAAACAATCACAATAAAGTTTCAAACACTGCGACTTTGTGCAGTTACAAGGTTTTCGTGGTCTCATTCCGTTGGGTTCTAATAACGATCGTATCGAGTCCAAATTATTTCCTGCGGCAGATGGCAAGGAAGTAAATCCACTGAGTATAGAGCTAGCGTCGGTTAAAGATGTCTGCTGACCCGAGGAAGACATAGATTCTGCTGGTCGTATAGGAATTGGGCCACTGTTTTCCGACTTCACCTACACAAAATATCGTGATTGTTTAATCTTCTCAAACATTCGCAGAGAGAGCTTCAGAACAAAGGACGCATTTCCATGTTGATCTTACCACATAATTAGGCATCAGGACAAAATTGCTTAATCCTGCGGATATGGAAGCCAATCCACCGTCTGCAGAACTCGTTCCAGCAGGCAGTAAGATAGTTTGACCAGGTGCAGGTTTAGGTGCCACAGGTTTTGGTTTAATGTTGGCAGGGGCAATCGGAACTTTGTTTGAAGGGGCTATTGGCTGTTTCCCTTGAACAACGCGAACATATTGAACCCCGCCACTAGCAGTTTGTACTGCTATGTACTTTTCCTGTGGTTGATTCAAAGGTGTCAAGAAATTGCCCTGCTTAATCATTAATTTAGGTGCTGATCCTCCTTGCTGCTGATCTCCACTAGGCACTGGAGCAGGTAGAATCTTTGCTGGACTTTTGGGAGCGATTGGTTTCTGCCGAGACGTTGTTCCAGAACCAGCAGGAGCTAACAGAATGTTCTACAGAGTTTTAAAACAAAAGTAATGTAAATTGTAAACAATTGAAAATACTTTTCTGATCTATCAACTTTTGCCATTTAGCTTTTACAAGCTCATACTTTTCCTCCAGCTCCTAGGGTAATGCTTCCACCTCCTTGTATGATACCATGAAGCTGACTAGGATCCATTATAATCGTTTGTCCTTGCCCCAAATCTCCTCCAGTTTGTTGCAAAACGTACTTGGTAGTTACAACCTATTGATTACCGTAGTAAATAATATTCATTGAGTAAAAAGCACATAAAATTGGAAGCGAATTACAGCACGGTACTCAACATTTAAAATCTTACCTGTTGAGAACTGCTAGGTTTGACCGTTTTCTTAACTATTTTTGCAGGAGATGGAGGTATAGATGCAGGAGCACTAGTCGTGACAGCTGTAATTGGTTGTAAGGTGCCAGTTTCTGGGTTGAAGATTGCTTCCTGAACGTTTAAATATTGTTGGTTTATATCTCCTTCATTGTTTTCATTGACACTTTCTTCTGATGTCATGTTGTACGATTCTTCCTCAGGATTTGAAGAGGCTATAACCTCCTCTACAATGTTTTCCGCATCCATCATGTTTTCCATTCCGGATTGATCCATTGGTATCTCGACCTTTTGTGAAATATTAAAAATAATCTTTTCTTTAAATAGTTAACAAATGCGATATATTGTTGGCTGGCCCATTGGCAGCGTTTTCTTCACAAGAAGAACCATAACTTTTACATTATTTTATCATACCTGTTCAGTCATTTCTTCAACACCTCCCTCTGTTTCCCCATCAGTAATGATATTCCCCTGAGCATCCATTGAATGAAAAGTCACAAGGTCATGCATCTGAGAAGTAATTATATTTCCATCAGCATCAATGTGAATTTGCTGCTGCGTCACTTCCCCATTCGGATCCCCCTGATGATCAAGCACAATTCCCTCCTGGTCGTGCTCTTCTCCCTCCCCAACGATTCCTTCTACATACTGCTGCTCCTGATCAGCAGCGGCTGCTGCCATCATACCATCTTGCATTTGCTGCAGTTGTTCTGAAGACAGAACAATGGTCTTCCCATCAGCAGTATTCAGTTGATAATACTCCTCCTTCATCTGGGAAGTTCCAGGCTGCTCTTGTAACTCGTGGTCCCCCATGATAACGCAAATTAACTTTCACTTTTGGTTTTCCACTGGCTAAACTATTAACAAGTTCAAGTTCACGTTATCTTCAAACTTTACTCCAACTACCCCGTTCACCCCTGCAAGTAATGTCACTCAGGTTGCCTATCTTCTCCGATCAAACGTAAGATCACCAGACATTGACAACAAATGAAAGACTTGCTAGCAATAATACAGCAAACTTCCAACTCCCAAAGGTACCAGTTGACACCTTTTCAGTATTAATCACCAGTCGAATGCCCGTCTGTTTAAAAAAATCGAATCATTAGCTTTTAGGTTTTTAAACTTAAACAAATCTTACAACTCCATTTATACCACGACATTAAATTGATAAGATCAAATTGACCTTTTTTGTATTTCCCAAAAAAGAACGTCTCTAAAGACCTTAAACTAATGTTGCAAAGAACTACATGCTACATCAAGTAATTTTTCATACATTCGTCGACATCTGCTTAAAGTATTTAGCAAAAACCCAAGTTTACTTGCGCTACATCATAAAAGCTTCGGTTAATTCAATACTTAACTCATTATCCACAACAATTAGCTTAAAATAAGTAACTTCAAATGAATAAATCAAATTTGCTCATTCGCAGTAGTAAACAAACAAATTTGTACAAAGACTCTACCTTTTTTGGCAGTCCCAGTCCCGGTCAATCCAGGTTAAATTTTTCACACGGGAGGGTTGCTAAAACTTTGAATTTTTGAACTTCCTCAAGGCGGCATGAATACAGCAGATCAGACACCGAAAATATTAGCACAGATATCACATCTGTGTAAAGGACAGCAACAAAGATAAAACACTCTGATGAGTGCTGGGGTTGAAGCCTATAACCAAAAATTTTCTTCCACCCTCCAAATCAACAATTAATTTGTGGTTTGGAAATGGGAATAAGATTTCCGAACACATCCATTTACAAAATCATTCTTTTCTCTATACTCTATATACATTGTGCATACATCTCTTGTCTTATAAGCGTAAAGTAAAGGGTTCATATCATTACAATTCATTTTTTAAGAAGCGACCTCCGTACTCAGCCGTATGCATTCTTCTACGACACAAACACAAAGCATTGCTTCGTCGTATTACGTTTCGTAAATACAGTCCGCTCATGTGTTTTTACTCGTTTGGGAGTTGAGACGGATTCAGTATCCAGTCCACATTCAACCATGAAAGCATAAGTGTAAGTAGCGTCATGCCATAAAGCCCCTGTGTGGTCCATAAGTGGAGTATACCAGCAACAGTAGCTCGCATATATCGCTCGAAACGGCTCTGCCTCTGCGTTTCGGCTCTTTCCATCTCCGCACCGTAGCACCTGAAGAAGAGATGCTAAGACGCGTTTTGCTTGTCTCGCGTATGTTTGATGTGCAAACTCAAGCTAACATTGAAAGGATTGTATTCACCATATTTCAATGTAGGAGTATAATTCATTTGTGAATTTCACACACGCTCAGCGCAAACTTAAAAAAATTATAATTGTATACACCAGTATCGAAAGGATGAAAGCATGTACGCTTACCAACTCGCGTGCTTTTTTAAGCTGGAGACACTCCTCTTGCGAGCTTACTGACCAATCACCACGCAGAATCTGGATACTCCAAAACAATTGTAGACGAATGTCCCATATCCGCAATAACAAAACGAAATTTGCAACGATGCAATATACGCGACGCTGCTAGACTAGCAGTGAGCAGTGCTAGTAAAAAGCAACAAGCAACCAAACCAACCTAATGATGATTGGGGATGAAATATAGAACGATTGAATGCTTTTGTTGAATTCATTTAATTCCAATTAAGTCGCATATAAATACTGAGGCTTATGTTAATTTTAGCATCAGGGCGAGAACTGACAAGAGACAATAATTAGCGACTCATGTTGTTTATAGTCCATAGATGCAAACTCTCAGCTTTAACTTTGATCTGATTTATGATGATAAATATAAATGCAAATGGTTGCAACAATTTATTAGGAAGATAGAAATTGAATGAATATGATAGAAATGTTTTCCCTGTCAAGATTTGTGTACACTCCATGACTCGTTGCTTTCACTTTTCCGGCTTGATCTATTTCTTTATTCGCATTTCTCCTCTCTCATGATGTAAGGATGTAACTCAGACTGTGCTTTCCAAGTCCCCCAAGCAAGCACTGCCTGTGCTGCTGCTCACTGTGCACTGTAGTCGCTCCGTTTCTCATCTCTACCTTTCTCTTACATTTTAAAAATTCTGATAGAAATGCAGAGCAACAACTTTTAACAAGCATCATGTGAGTGTGAGTGATGAAAGTGAATGCTTATATCGAAGATTGAATCTGAATTGACAATTTTGTGTTGTGTCTTGGCAAACTATAAAGTTACAAAAAAGTATATATTGACGACTCTAGGACAAAAAGGAGAAAGTAAAGCAGTGAAAGTATGAATCAAACGGACAGGGACAGTGAAGATGATGAAGGAGCTTCGGATTTGCCTGATTTAAAAGAGGTCGTTAAAGCAAAAGAGAGGGATCCTATGATGTTTGTGTCTGGGTTTGATGCTGATGAAAGCGGAATAGTTCCATCTGAAAACCCTAGTAAGATAACTGATAATATAAAATATAATAGGCAAGTTGAGAGAACAATTTAAGCGTATTATTCCTGCTGCTAATAATTCCTATCCCACTTCATTTCATTTAAGATTCTCCCGGTGAAAGGCTACTTCGAGCAGCAGAAGGAGGAGATTTGAAAGTTGTTACCGAGATCCTAACATCTTTACCTGATCTCATTAATTACCGGGACACGGACGGTTACACTGCCCTACACCGCGCATGTTACGAGGACAATCTGGAAATTGCTCGAGTTCTAATATCCCGTGGTGCAAATTTAAGCGCTTGCAGCGATGAATCTTGGACACCGCTTCATTCCGCGTGCCACTGGAACTCCTTTCGATGTGTGCGATTGTTACTAGAAAATGGTGCTGATATTAATGCTAGAACTAAAGGGGGTGCGTAATCATTTTATACTGCTTGATATTGATGGCATAACCTTCTATACTAAAATATGAAGTTGTTTTTCGTAATCATTCAACCTAGTTGTTGTTTTTTTTTTACAGATATCACTCCTCTTCACTTGGCATGTGGTAACAACAGTGCTCGTCAAACCATTATCATTCTCCTGACTGAGCCAGGAATAGATGTAAATGTAAAAAATAAAGCCGGCGAAACCGCTTATGAAATTGGGAAAAGGAGTACTCAGCATTATCACTTGTTCGAAATGTTTAGACAATCAATAGTGAAAATTTAATTTTATGCGTGATCTTAGCAAAATCAATTTGCAGGAATACAACAAAATATTTTTATATTGAATTTCTTAAAAGCATTTATACCTACAAAATACCTATATCGAATAATGAAATAAAGGCTTGGTTTTTAGACTCGCAAGTTGATCTTATGGTATGCGGTAGAAAGTAGTCCTCTGTAATTCCATATATTCTTGAAATCTTCAGCTTGTTGATTATATCCAGAGTCGACTGCCTTCACCCATATTTCAGTATCTTTTTCCACAGTTATTTTCGATTCCCACAAAATCCAGGACCAATTCTTTGTGTTACTGGTGTCGCCTCGTGGTGTGGTCTTGGATATTTGTGCTACGTGCCAAGTATTTCCTCTGTCAGAAGACACCTCAACTCGAACGATCCTCCGTCCACCGCCAGAAAATGCATATCCTGTGGCCGAGAAAATTATCGATAATCGTAATATTTCTCTGATGAGTAATCTTAAAGTGATAATATCAATTATATACCTTGAAGAGTTACGCATCCCCTTCCAACCTTCTGTCCGTCTTCATGAGAGCAAATGTACGAAGTTACAGGTGTGTCAGTTATGGCTGGAGCAGAGGCGAAATCTACAGTTTCTAAACTAACCGATGGGCTAAATACTTTATAATCACGTTGCTGCCACGGGGAAGACGACTCTTCGTTGCTGATGCTGATCTTACTCAGCCATTTGACACTACGGGCACCTACTATACCAGGCAGCACGATTCTCACAGGGAACCCATGATCAATCGGTAACGGCTTATCATTCATTTCGAATGCCAAGACAGCATCAAAGTTCCCATCCAGCAGGTAACTTAACGGTATAGAGGCTCCGTAGCATTCCCCAGACTGGTCCATATCCATTCCGTCAAACTAGATGTTTTTAGAATTCATAAAAACACATTTGATACCGGTAATATAAATTAACACATAGATATACACTTGATGGAGTTACTTATTCTACCTGGATGTGAATTTTGTCTGGATTTTTGTATGAATCCGGATTAAAATTTGCTGCTCTCAAAACGTCAATTAACCGTACTCCCGTCCACTTTGCATTGCCTATCGCACCCCCTGCCCAGGTCAATCCTGCTACTGGTCGACTTTTCCCCATCTCAGATCGTCTATTTCCACCGCATTGTATAGTTGCGGATACTGATGCCTTTGGAAATTTTTTCATGTCCTCCAGAGTAAATGATTTTTCACTAACATTTAGTCCTTCAATTTCAAGACGATATGTCTTTACGTCTACGTTTGGCACCGGCAGATGATTACGGATGTAAAAGATTTCACTACAAAAATTAAGATTCTCATGTTTCCCCAATATTTTAACCATATTTTTGTCAATTTGGCATCTACTTACTTTGGCGTGTAAAACTTTTCCGTCAGAAGTGAAACTGGAGTTTCTCCATTAAAAGGTTTTTCAGATCTTCTAATTAAGGCGGGGTGTCGATTAGGCTCGCCCTTGAAATGATCGGTGGACTCGCGAATGTCCAGGACATCCTCTTCTCGTAGATTACCTATAATCATTTGAAAGTAGTCACACAGCAGATTAGTATATCATTCTAAAATTCTGCACTTTACTTGGCATAATATTTTTTACCTATTCTGTACTTTTCTAACACAGAAAATACTTCAGATTTCTGATGAACCGGATACAGCTCCCAGAAGGGCTCTAAGGATCCGCCGGCAGCCATTAAGATTCTTGATCCTCCAGGATGCACGGCTACAAAGTCCGTTACATCATACACACCTCTTCTGAAAGAAACCCAGATCTAAAATAAAACCGTTACAATTGACAAAGTCTACCTTCAAAAGATTGGCAGTTTAAATACATATTTCTATTTCATTACCCTTCTCGGCGCATCATAATGCTTTGCAACTTCATTACTGCTGTATAAAGGCAAATGAGGCAGTGCTTTCTCATGAGCGCCTACAACTGTTGGCAGTTTACCGGAAACGTCACCAGAAACCACCGCTTCACGCGAAGATTGCTTCCAAAATATGTAGCCCACAGCCGTTAATGCACCCACCGAGACGCCTATTTTTTGCCATAGCTTGCCATCCTCGTTATTCTTGTGATCTTGATGATGATACCACCGGAAATTACTATCCTTCCATATATTTGAGCTCGCTGTCGCCAACACTTTATAGGTCCCTTCATTATATTGATTTCTGAGGGATAGTTGAGCCGCGTAGCTGCAATGTTTTTTGGAAATGAAATATTTTTATTATAAAAGCTGTCGAATATTTTGCAAGCGTCCAGGATTGGATATTTTAAAGCATTATAATTATCATATTCATACCGTAGTTTTGGAACGAGACGCCCTCTCATTATCAGAAACACTTGCAAGACAACGACATGAACATTAAAGCTTGTTACGAGGTTTCGTATTACCCCAAAATTTTCCTTTGATTAACTTCACAATCACAAAGTAACGTAAGATCTTCCGTGGTACGCTTTCATTCACATTCCTGCTGCATCTGCATCCTATGGACAGACAAATAGCCAGATTCTGCAGTTTATAAACGGAAAACTAAAACAACTGGCAATCAAACATTTTCAAAATCCAGATACCTAATAGTATATTGTCGAATGTGGCATAAACCTAAATTTGAGCTGATCACTCCACTCAGCCTGAATCGTTTAAAATTTTCACTGCAGTTGTACAATTTTCCTGAGAAATCTGTTTCTACAAATTGTGTTATGTAATTTACCGCCCGATGATGTTAAAAGTAATGCAGCAAATGAAACAATAAAGTCAGATTAAATTATCTTTCACTCAAAATGTGACTAAGTGTTGGGTTGGCTGCTATTTAAATCGTCGTAATAAAAAGCTATTATGATGATATGATTATTATGGTACGCATGCAAAAACATGAATCATCATAATCATGAATCGCATGAGCTTGAAATATCACGTGTATATCACCGTCAGTCGTATATTTTGTGTTTCTTTGTCTGTACATTACTTACTTCTGACTTTTTTAATCCACGCAATTATTAATGCGTTTGTTGATGATTAGTTCATAGATACCACATTATGTAAAATTAAAAAGAATCCATCCAAGATCTCTAAATAAAATTCATTCCTCCTGCCACGCCAAGTGCCAAGTTAAGTTTGATCGGTTCATAACGCGTGATGTCTAAAAAATACTAGATTTCAATGTGGAATGCAATAACATAGTTTGATTCTACCGTAATAACAGCGCAGCGCTGATAACTTGCTTACAATTTGTGCGGCGTCACAACAAGAATTCTTCCAGCCTTATCAATCATTCATTGAACCAGAACCATTTTGCACCACTTTAATTTTTGAGACACAAGGCCACAACACCACAAGAATGCTCTCTATAGAATAAACTATGCATTTATTATTCACTTAGGATCAGCAGATGACAGGAATAGAAAATATAAATATTTTCAGCGCAACGAGCGCACCAGCAACAGCCTAAAACGCTGCGTAGATAGAAGCGTACGGAGGACAGGGGTTTAGTTTTAGTTTCGTGATGAAAGCGTCACAAAGACTTATGACCAGCTGATTTTTGTATTGTAAGCCGTAACAACAACAACTCTCATGTTTACGTGTTGTGTTTTGCTTATTCTGTCCTGTCTACCAAGCAAGAAGAGGTGGGCCAACCAAAATTTATGCGAAAGAAAGCACAAGTCGTTCGCAATAAGGCCAACTAATTATTCAATGCATTGATGTTTTTGCACATCATTCCTCAAAACACATACACTCGAGCACTCTATTACTTACTCCTTTAATATGCATCTATCTATATACACACGTAAAACGCATTAAACTCTGAACCAGTTGTTTTAATTCTCTAATATAATATATTAACTGGTAGGTAGCAATTAGTAAAAGGTGGCATATTTTAATCGAGTTACTAACTTTTGAAGGGAAAGGAAGTGATTAAAGAGAATCTCGTGACTTGACATCTGAGGGTCCCCCATCATCCATTGTCTACGTTTGACAGTAAGGTAAGTAATCAAACTCAATATTCGATATCATCGTATCCTACTAATTAATATGGACTGTGACTTGCTTGATTGTACGGTGGGTTAGTTTTAAATGGATTTGGGAGTGGAGTGAGGATTATGTATATGTCGAAGTTTAAGTAATTATTCTGCTCATTATTTGACAAATTTGTAGAAGAAAACTTCACGGCTGGGCTTGGGTAAATAAGATTTTACACAATGGCAGCTGCTAGTAATAACTCCACCATTGAACTGGACATCAAAACTTTGGAACACACTACTTTGAAGGTAATTCAATGTTTCAATTTAAAATATTAATAGAAAGGTTAAAAATGATTTCAATTGTGAAAGTTCATACTCCCGCACAACACAACGAATGAATGCTTTCATCAAAATATCACGCAAAGACAGGAAAACCTACATGACCATGACACATTTATAAACATGTAATTTCAGGTTCCTTATGAAGTTCTCAACAAAAAGTTTAGAACCACGCAAAAAATACTTGATCGAGAGGCGACGTATGTGTGTCAAGCCGGAAACGAGCTGGAAAAATTCTTGAACCAGATTGAATTTTCTACTGCTCCGATTCCTTCTTGTCAAGATGGCGATTCTGTCAGTGCTCTCAGCTCAAGAGCATCCTCCTCGGCTGGAGCTGAATTTTTGGTGAGCAAACCTTTGGAGGGCAGTTCCTCTGAAGGACCGTTACTCGTGGAGAGCTCCATCAATGTTCAGTCTATAGCAGCACTACTTGCTTCAGTGAAGGACGACGATAAAGAGGAGCCAATGATGTGTGACAGTCGTCATGTATCAGTTGTGCAAAAGGCAACTAGTGGGATTACCACTGACTTGGAATGTGAAATGGATGCGGAAGACATAAGCAGCGGCAGTCGCAGGGCCTCTGATGTTGATAATCTTGTTATGCTTGGAGGGGACGGTTCATCAAGGTCAGATGCTCCCGTTCCTGGAACTTCAAGGAAAAACGCAAAAGATGTTGAAAAGCTACTAGATGTTTTAGTTGAGCGACTAGGCTCCCTCAAACGAAAGGCGGAGGATAGCATCCAGGAAGAACTTCAGGCTGCGGATAATGTTCGAAAGCGAGTGCAACATTTAAAATCATTCCTGAAGCAAATGGATGATGGCGCACATGCCGAAGAAGAGGAGTCACTGGCTGTCCAAAAGAGTTGGAAGAAAAGTCGACTGAATCGGATGCTCATCGATCATTTACTCCGAGAAGGCATGTATGACACTGCTCGAAAGCTATCTGAAGATCTCAACATCAAAGAACTTACAAATGTTGATGTAAGGAATAAACAACTTTTATCAGTATATCAAGTGAAAATAAAATTATATTTCTCAAGCTGTTCAAAAAATCTTTTTCTGTTTTGCAGGTATTTTGGGCAGCAAAGGAAGTTGAAGAATCATTAAAACGTCATGAGACTGTTCGAATGGTTCAGTGGTGTTACGAGAACAAGTCAAAGCTTCGAAAGATTCGTTCTACTCTGGAACTAGAAATACGGGTTCAAGAGTTTATTGAACTAGTGAGGAACGGGCGAAGAAACGAAGCTGTGAAGCATGCTCGAAAGTATTTGGCCGACTCGGAAGGGGAGGAGTACATTTCTGCTGTAAAGAAATGCATGGGTCTGCTAGCATTCCCTGTCTCTACAAGTATGTGTAACAAAGATTCAGTTCAAGCAAAAGTACTTTTTACTTTATGTAACATTTTAGGCGTTGGTGTAGAGTAGTTGGTCAATCTGTAAAATTATTTTATTTTCCTTTTTTTAGAATTGTCCCCTTACGCTGAACTGTTCAGTCCAGATCGTTGGAATCAGCTCATTGCGCACTTCAGACAGGAGCATGCACGTCTTTATCAACTCGCTCCTAGCTCTGTTCTTGAAGCCGCAGTTCAAGCCGGACTAGCAGCATTAAAGACTCCGCAGTGTTATCGCTCTGACACCAAGAACACCAATTGCCCAGTTTGCACTGATCCTTTGTCATCTTTAGCTCTTCACTTACCTTATGCACATTGTGCCCACAGTCAGTTAGTATGTGCTATTTCTGGTGAGCCTATCAATGAGAACAATCCTCCTCTTGTTCTCCCGTCATCATTTGTATATGGAAGTAATGCTCTCCAGGAAATGGCTAAAAACAACTCGGGAAAAGTCATTTGTCCAAGGAGCAATAAAGTTTTCAATATCACGGAAGCTGAGAAAGTTTATGTAATGTAAATAAAGTGCCGTGAATCTGTGTTCGCTATGCTAACATACGTTTTCTCCTAATCCAATTTAATAGTAAGTGAAATTCCAATGTATACCCATGTAAAATCCTATATCAGTTTGTCTGGGGAATGAAGTGAAAACAGAATTACTCGCAAGCAGGAGATGCAGATGTATAGATTTTTAGGACGCACCTTCTCTAGATCTGAAAACGTGGTGAAAGCTAATTTTATTTCAATTCAGACTTTGATAAATAAAAAGATGGACTATAAATGACATTCTATCCCAATTTACCAAACAAGATATCAAATAAGTTTTTTTAAGGTACCGCAAGTCCTCAAAGTACCGCTCCATTTCAACAAAAAACCTTTCGAGACCCTAACCCATTAGGTTTTAAATTGTGGCGTTGTCAAAAAAAGACTGGTACTAGTTAGGTACCGGTAGTACTACGAACAGACGGTACTGCAACCTGAATTAAAACTTTATGCGTAATTCATATATGAGACTCTAGGACCTAAAATATCGGTACCAAATCAGGGCTAGTTAAGTACTACAACGGGCCACCGAACCAACTCAGCTGTAATTATCTAGCTCTTCAATGCAACCAAAAGTAAACAATGCACAATTGTTAATTATTGAAACATACTGGTTTAAATTTTATTATACAACTATAAACTGTAAATTTGAGATACAGTATTTTTGGTAGTAGCCCAAATTAATAATTAAATTAATGAATACATTTAGCTTAAAACTAAAAGTTATACACTACTGTTGATTTGAAATCGATTCCTCAGCAGACTGATTAGCGGAATTTCTGAAGCAAACAAAATTAACAACTTTAGTCATAATTCTTTTTCATTGGCATTGAAATTCATCACAATTCTATAAAAAATGTCTACCGTTTGCTAATCCGCTGATGCGCTCGCTTCAACCAATATTCAGCAGCATGACGGATCTCCACATCTGTTGACATTGAACCTTTCGGCTGTTTCCGAACTGCGTCTTAAAAAATAAAACAGAATATATCAATTACTTTGTACAAATAATTTATAAAATACAGACACATGCATCCGAATTTGAAATAAGTTACCATATATACAATCTAAGAAAACATAATCCCTAAAGGCTTCCTTCCCGGTTTGTCCCTTCATCGAGAACAGGACCATAAGGTCGTCAGTCATCAGGCTTCTCATTATGTTATGAGTAATTTGGTTGGAGTTGGTTCCACCTTTTGTCGCCATCAGAGCAATCTGAAGATCACAAAAATAAATTTAATTTCTACGCGTGGTAAAACTGAGAAGCAATAACAAAAACTTTTGCACTGAAACGCAAGAACCAAAGAAAAATCGTAAATTTTTACCATGTCTTTCTGTAAATCGCGGCTGGCCTTAAGGTTTTCATGCAATACTTTGAATTCTTCAATAGTAGTTAGCGGTAGCTGAATTTGAAAGCCAGAAGATCCCTCACGTTGAACTTGTTTGGAATGATTGAGTGTTCTCATCATGTCCAAAACAAGATTCAATTTTTCAATAATAAGTTCTTGGTTCCATTGAAGAGTTCTTATTCTGTCCCACAGCGCTGCATATTATTCAAAATAATTGTTCATTAATAATTTATTAAAGTAATTACACTTGTTGACGCTAGAAATTGTTTGCAAACAGGCAGTTCTAACCTTTTTCCCCCAGAGAAATTCCTGACGCAGCTCCCATAGGTTGTTGTTGAAAAGACGGCTGTTGTAACTCATACGCAGAATTGGTGTCATCAGTCAGTGTTCGAAAAGTCGGAAGTTGAGATGGAGTAGCTGGTTTATTTTGTAGTAAAATATTCGAGGATTGAGACTGCGATCCGCATGGTGTTCTCTGCTGCAGGTGGACCTCTGCCGATGCAGGATCACTTGACTGGAAATCCGAATGCTGTAATGTTTTATGCATTAACGGACGCACATCAGTTGAGTTAATATTAATTCCAGAAGCGTTTATAGGTCCAGCTGGTGCGTTAAGTTGATCGCCAGGTTGATATCCGGATTGTGATGCTGTTGCTTGAATATTAAGGGACACAGAGCTTGAAGGTTGCGGTGGTGGTACTTTTTCATGCCGAATGCCAAGCCTCATGACTGAATCCATTCCATTTACAGCTGTGTTGCCTTCGGAATTCTAGGGAAAAATTAACACGTACTTTACAGTCAGATTCTTCTAATTTATACGTTTACAGTTGCGTATGCAAAATATTCACATTACCTCATGTCCATATAAGCTGGCAACTGCGACAAGATTATGAGTTTGACGAGGCGGTGATACGAACAGTGGGGGTGGTGGCGGCGATGAAATGATAGGAAACATTTTCTTCGGCTTAGACTTCCGAGTTGGAGCTCCAATCCGCCCCAAGGTTCCTGATTCCGAATCAGAATCACTTCCAGCATCAGCTATTTCATTAGCACGCTTGCGGAGACGTCCAGGGCTTTCGTCAGAGGACAGCTCAGACTTCTCTTCGGCAATGGCCAGCTTTGAGTGGGCTTCTTCATACGTATCTATAAACATAAAAACAGGCAATTGCACATTTGCAAACAAAATTTAAATTTCATGTAGATTCTGAAATTTGAATTTATCTTACCAAAATACCGATTTCCAACCCGACGAGACTCATACAATTTCCAAGTTTTTGGATCAGGTACAGTTCCATTTTTTACAGCCGAAACTAATTTAACCTTATTTCTCCAGAACGGTGGCCAAAAACAGTGTTGGTCTCCTTGAAACCAAGACATATGCACAACTGCGACTTCCTTGTAATCTCCGAAGTTACTTGGGAACTCCGCGACGCAAAACATTTTAGCTTAGGTGCAGTAACGGAACAGATATGTACTGGTTATTGAAGAAAAACACAATTACTTTGGATTGAACTTCAGAAGAGTTGACAGAAATTATGTCTGAGGTTCGAGAAAAGCAGCGAATGTTCAAAAGTTCTGAGCTACAGGGTGACTGAAACAAAGGAGTTGAATTCAATAGCTTCCTTCCATGAAGTGCATACGTTCCGCGATTGTCACAAATGCTTTCTGTTAAAAATACACTTCCACAATTTAACAAACAGGCATTATCTCCTAGGCTTGAGGAAATCCTAAACTTCTCCTTCTCAGCTCCCTTCGCTTTGATTCCTGCTAGATTTGATTCTGTAATTCTATTGTAAACTTGTTCAAGTGGCCTGTTCCCTGATTTAATTAAACCTTTTATTTTACCTAAATAGTTTTCGAATTTAAAAGTACTGAATTTATCTAGTACTCCAAATTTTTTACTATCTTTAGTTAAATGGTGCAAATTGTGTACATGATAAGAAATTTGCTCCTGGCCATATAAATCGGCGAACGCATCGACAAAGTATTTTAAAAGGTCCTCTGCATAACTAATTAATGTTTTTTGCAAATTTTCGCAACATAATATTCTGATGGCTACATGTAGGCAAATAAAATGCGTGTAATAAGGTTCAGGTAATAATGATTTTAATAAAACTGGCCCTACGTATAATAAAAAAGTTCTGTACTCTGTTGCTTTCCAATTTTTCAATTGTTGAAGGCTTCTCGGTTTTCTCGGAAATTCTTTAGGAAAGAAAGGCTTAAGAGTTATTAAATTTTTTGAAAGTGTGTGAGTATCATTAGCTTGGAAACGAAATTTATTAACTTTCCCTCGTACCCAGAGATTAATAATTTTCCTTGTCACTCCTAAACACACTAGATGTTGATAGTCTAAAGGTACCTCCGACACAAGGTCAATCTCTAATCTTAATAATTCTGTGTCCCCGTCTAAATGAAATTCTTCGTGCACTTTCTGTCGAAATGATTGGTTATTTCGAAGTGTTTCGCATGTCCCTGGAAACGTTATCCTTCGGTTAAAATACTCCCCCTCGATATTGCATTTGTGACAAGAAAAGTACCCTGTGTGACCCTTTACATTGAGAACGAATGATCTGGCCGGGGCGTCACAAACTAAACTATGCACCCTAACTTTAATTATTTTACTGTCGATTTCGATTTGGTCACACTCCAAAAAGTTGTCAACTGTAAATTTTAGGAAGGAGTTTGATGATTTTGGCTTGTCTTGCCCAAAGTATAATCCAATAATAAAAGGATTAGATAAAGGTAGCTCGAATACTTGACCTAACACTGGCCAAAACTGCTGAGAACTGCTTTTTGATATTGGTAACCCATCTATATTTAGCTGAACACTTATTTCTAACAAATCACTTTGATGAAGTCGATAGATCCGAGTTAACGATTCTTTTAATGGAAAATGGCAATATTGTCCAGGTTCAAGTTCAAAAATTTTTATTCGCCTTGGCGTTTTCTTTAGAGTTCTGGAGTCCTTTGGTAAGTTTTCAAAACACTTATGCCTGGCTAATAGTTTTAATAGAGAACTAACTGCTGTACCATTTACATTATTTGATTCGGCCCACACAGTTAAACTAGGTATAAGGTCAGCTTCATTTAAATTTACTGGATGTATGCTTTCTTCTCTAGTAATACTAGTTGCTGGGTTTGATTGACTTTGTATGCTTGGAATAATAGATTGAATAGGCTCACTACTAATAAACTGATCTGCTGCTGAGAGGGGGTTATTACTGCCACTATCACTTTCCAAGTTTTGGTGTAGAGCCACTTTAAAATTAAAATCTAATCGCTTTAATCGCAACTTAACTTTTCGCTTTGTACTTCTGCTCAACTGGTGGGTACCTATGCTAGGCATGATGTTAGATTCTGCGTAGCAACTGAAATGAAAACACGAGTGAAAAATGCAAAGGAACAGCAGTGCTGGTTGTTCATTGCTATTTCCCTCCAAAATACTGCAGAACTGCTCGTACTAAACAGATAGGTTCTCTTATGGTACCCAAAGTTCTACGAAAAAAATGGGATGACATGGTTTCTTTTGCAACGAAAAGGTGCGGTACTGGGTTTGTTACAGAAGTACTCTGGACTTGCGGTACTTTTAAAAAACTTTTGGGACCCGCTCTTTTGGGTTTCTTCAAATACCAGGTTATTTGGGATATCTATAATCTATGTATTATAATGTACATAATATAATCTACGGTTTTGTTGTTGTAGAAGTCGCTTGTCGCTATATTGTATGAATGAAATCAGATTTTGTTATTAAAGCTAAACATTTTGTAAAAATGTATACCCAAATGTTTTTGTATAATCTGTAGCTAAATTAGTAATGCGTAATACAATAGGCAACATTCACGGGTTTCAACTTTCTGCATGGTCAGGTTTTTCAGATGAATCTGAAATATCGTTTGTGAATGAACCGTATGGTAATTATGCGTATAAATTAAAATAACTTCATCCACACATACCTACTCCATATTTATCCAGATCAAGAACTTTATTCGGAACTGGTCAGAACTAAAAGAACATTTACAACTGTACAATATAATATTGTCCGTACTTTGAGTGATTTTACTTACTTTAAAGAATTGATGGGCGACAGAAGACTATATAATTCTTATCGTACGTAGTATGCTGATTAAACAAGGACAATAATACATAATTCAATTTTATATAGTATACCTACATAACCATATATTTTTATATGATTGGTACGCTTTATTGTCTAAAATTGACAGGTTCGCAAAGGTCATAAATTTAACTTGGGTAGGTAATATAGTTGCATAATTCCTCTCTTCCTTCGATACACTTTCCGTACATATTTTGATGCCATCCTTTATAACTTACAATAGATATACTAGATAAAGTTTGGAAAATCGAACACATTTTGTGTAAAACAATAGGATTGCTTTAAAAATTTTCCATTAGCCAACGTATCCCACTGCACTGCACACATAAACATATTTTCCGTAATCCTTTAAATAACCGTGTGTAAGTGCGAATTTATTATCGAATTCAGCTCATACGAATTACCGTTAATGGCAAATGACTAGAAACTAATTTGAACAAATAACTACTACTGTAAATATCTTTACATATATAGTATGTACATAGCACTTAGCATTGAAAGTTTTCGTTTTCATTAATTTTGAATAAATCAATTAAAGTATAACCATATGAATCACCCACTGTTTAGGTTAGACAGATCTTTCATTGTACATTCTTCATACATATACATACGAACCTTGAAAGTGCCACAAGCTCTACAGTTTTGAATTCATCGATCAAGTTTACCAACACGTGATGTATTACTTGTTATCCTGGTTGAAATGTGCATTTCATAATATGTTGTAATAATATGCAATAATACTGCATCTTCTATAAAACTACAGAACTAAAGACGTCAGGAGCGGAGGGGAAGACTATTTCAAACAGTGAAGTGACAGTGAGGTGTTAGGTAAATTCAAAATTGAAGGTGCATTCATGTAACGGACTTGTTTTGTATTTTACTTCAGTTTAAAAGTAATCTATTTTAATGCACTATTTTTTAGCACCTAAGAGTGTAAATTTATTAGGTTTAGCACAGTTTTCTGGCAATGTTTCTAGACTATCCTTGATTCTCTAATGCTGCAAAGCCCCTATGATTGCATACGTGTACTCTTGCGTGGATGCTTGTCCTCCTAAATCCTTGGTTAGGACCTGCATCAAACCAAAGAAAAACGCTCATCATATAAATATGCTTTCAAGAAAGAAATGTATGCGAGCTCACAATCATGCCGAATATTTCGTAATAAAGTTACACACGTACCTTTCCAGATTTCAAAACTTTCTCAACAGCTTGGTAAATCATGCTGCCATGATATTGTAGGTTGACATGCATCAACATTTTAGCAGCGCACAGTATAACCGCTGTTGGATTTGCAACGTTCTTTCCTACAGCCTCAGAGAAAGTATGCCTTGCACCCTATGAAGGCAAATCGACAAAATAGCAATTAATATAGGTATATCACTCTTGAAGTGCTTTCCACAGAATATCATTCATACTTATAAGCTTACCGGCTCATACACCACAGAGTTTGCTGAGTAACTTGATCCTACCACAACTCCGGCCCCTCCAACTAATCCGGCACCGATGTTATCAACGATAGAACCATAAAGATTACCCATAACTAGGACATCGAACTGGTGAGGGTTTGAAACCATTTGCATGGTGCAGTTATCTGCAAATAAAAATACCGGTTGATTATTACGTAGAAATCCACATTATCCGAACAAAGTGTGCATGTAATAAGCAATTAGATAAATTCTTTGCGTAACACACATTCGGGACAATTTTATTATATTCTGTCTAGTACATAAAACTGTAATCATTCTATAATTCGATAATCTAACTTACCTACAATCATGGAGTCAAATTCAATCTTCGGATACAGTTTTGCAACCTACAAAACAATAAATATTGTTTTAGTGTACTCAACTCTTTTCATTAACTTAGGTGGATGGATTAGTAGTATATATTTTCTTTCAAACTTCATGATATATTCATTTACTTCTGTGCAGCACTTCAAAAAAAGACCGTCTCCGAGTTTCATTATATTAGCCTTGTGGACAGCTGCGTACAGAAAAAATATTGTCATAAATCATAAATCGATAATTTATAAGCATACGTGGTGGTCATAAAGTAAAGTAACGCACCAGTAACCCTCTTGCGATTGTGCTTTGTTGCATAGTCAAAGGCAAATTTGGCTATTCTTTTGGATTTTTCTGCGGTGACAATTTTGTAGCATTCCACGACTCCTTTCACTGCAACCAAAAGTTAAAGACAAATATTAAATACTAATTATAGAGGGGCAGAAAAGCACCACCACTAAGAAATGTCTGCAAAATACTCATTCGTACCAGTTTCGTGTTCCAGGGAAGAGAATTCTCCCTCTGTTTGCTCTCGAATGATTATACAATCAATGTTCTTGTGTCTTGTTTTTACTCCTGGTAAGGTTTTTACATTGACAACGTTAGCGAATAAATCCAGTCTAGACCTAAAATGAAGTTATCATAAAAATGCATATTGAATTTGATCAAGCTTCGATAAAATCCATCAAATTTCCATGTTCCATTGAAACTTTCTTACCGTAACTGGTAATTGATAGATGTCCGATCCCCTGTCACTGGACTTGAAAGAATACCTTTAATGCAAACCGCATTTTTTGCCACGCTGTTGACGACATCGTCTACTTTAGCACTCAATGAAGGCTGAATGTCTGTATAGTAATAAATGTGACACATAAAGATTTATTTAAATGAAACTCTACATAAAGCTAACTACATGAAAATAATCTTACCAGATAAGAAAAATGTTTCAAAATCAACGGGAGCACCTGCAGCCTATAAGATAAATGCATAAGTAGCATTAAGAGCCATAAGGTCATAAAGGTGTTAATAAAATTACATTAAAGTAACTTAGAACATAACCAAATGTTCAGGAAACCATACCTCTAATATGTCCTGCATCGATTGCATTAGTTCCGGTCCAACTCCATCCCCTGGAATCAGCGTGCATAGCGTCCGGCCTTCTGGTTTGCTGACAGGCGCTTGCTGAAAAATGCAATGTGGAATTACTTTAAAATAATTATTTTAATAAGTTTGCTACGATAAATTTTTAACTGATAAAAGTCATGTTAATTCAGGCAAAGCATAAAATTAAACTTACAATGGACGAATACTTTCGCGATGACCCGCAACTTGCCAGGAAAGTTACAGGCAGTTGTGATTTTGAAAGTCCATTCGTCGCCCTTAAAACCTGTGAATGAATGGTGCAAAATTTATTTACGCTGGCTTGTACAACAGATAATAACGTGTTAATTGTTCCCTTCACGAATAAAAAGCCAAATCATTTGCTTCACAATTATTACCTTCGAGGCCGAGGTTCCCAAAAATTTTAAACCGCTTACTGTTCCAGCCATCTTGAAAACTTCAAAAAAATGACCTGCAAAAGAAGCAACACCTACTATCAAACGTGTTCACAAAAGATTTTACCAATTGAATGAATAATGGAGAAGAAAGGTCCACCGTGAGTACTTTGTTATCGACTGGAAATAAATAAAATATTAAATGATCACCTTGTTGTATTATAATTTCGCTAGTGTGAGCAGCTTGATATTTCTTCACAGCAGCCGCATGCAAAGAAAACACCACTTTATCAGCTGTGCGATATTTTAATTATTAAAAAGGGATATGTACTTTTACGATATCCGCATCTCTACTGCGGAGAGTCCAACCAAACTACATACATGCAGAGAGTAGAGCAGCAGCGGCAGCAGCCACCTTGAAGCTTTCATGCGAGAGCAGACCGTGAACGTGCATAAAGCTCTTATTGTGCTTGCTGAAGAAAGGAGTTGCATGGCCATGGAGGATGTGATGCGAGCAAGAAAGCAAAACTTTCTCCTTTCTCTGAGGATGAGGGTTATGTAATGCTGGGGTCTCTCGTCCGAGTGCTCGAGATAATTGTAATGTGTTTTCCGAACGATATGAAAATAAAGTCGTAGTATCTGCGTTTTTCATGCCTTGCGAAATGCACAGCAACAATCGTTGTCGATGTCAATGGTTCTGTTAGTTCTAGTTCTGTTACAGAACTTCTGTATGAGGTATGAATCATGAATGAATGAATACCGTCACCCATGCATTACACATTTTAATCAAACGAAATCGTTTATTTCCACAATTCGAAAAAATTATCGTTCATCCTTGTCACACTCATGAGTCATGAATATTTGCATATTGTCCACAAATGCCCTATTAGTGCGGTCTGGAGGTGTAGTTAAATAGCATAAATGAGTAGTTCCTTCATCATTGGTGGAACTTTAACTTTTTTGTTAAATAGCCTGTTTTAATTTTTAGATGCACTTTATATACATAATAATACATTTTTTATCTTTGAAACATAATTCCTTCCACCTATGCATGTTCTTATCCCTATCCTGCCTGTCGCCTTCTGCTGCGTTGAACCTTTCCAGGAGTATCTCTTTTTGTGATCACATCAAGGTGTATCATGTTTTAATCTGTCTCATCATAAGCCAAGCCATATAAACTGCACTAAAATCTACTCTTGAATCTCTCGATTTGCTCCTAGCTCCCTGAGCACACCTTTACAATTTACCTTTTGTAATATAACTGTGACCCAATTTCCAAGCAATGCGACGTTGCGATGCAAGCAATAAGAAGGATGAGTGGAGGAGGGGGATTATTGTGGGCTTCAACTTTAGTTGCAGCCCTATACAATGTTGCAGACACACTCGCTGAAAGCATATTAAAAAAGTAGATTATTATTGAGAAACGAAAGAAGCTCACAGCTCACCCAATGAAATGCAGATACACATCACATCACATAATGCTTGTGTTTTATTGCATGCTTTGAAAGATATGACTATGACTAAATGGAAGGAAACGGACATTGCGGAATACTAATGTTCTCACCATTTTAATTACCATCATTAACCTTGAAGGATGAGACTTGAGAGGTAGTAGGAGAAAATTGCAACCAGCAGTATCATCTATGAGAGTTGAGCAAAAATGCTGGAGCAAAGGCTTGCTCAGCAAGTATGTGAAGCATTGAATGGAATGGATGGTATATAGCTGGAAATCATTTTGAGATTGAGAAGAATACCTACTGACACATTTACTTTTCACACACGATGATTCAACACATGTTTATCATGATGATGATGATGCACAAGCAACAACGCATATTTTAGCAAAGCTAACATAATATCCGTCGCGTATTGTCCATCCGAGCACGATCTCAGAACATTGGGAAAAATCCTATTAGCCTATATTCTAGCTTTTACTGTGGCTAGTCTAATAAATATTTAAATATTTTTTTCACGGTCGCTTTTACGTCATTAACACCATACTGATAATACCAAATAGTTTCTTTCGTACCCCCTAAGAACTTTTGCATAATATTAATAGGAAGGCAAACACGTTATCAGTTTTTCGCACTTCTGCAGTTCTTGATTTTTCATTTTGGTGTTCCGTTTTCAATTTATCGGAGCCTACACATTGGAATAGCGTAAATAATTATCATATGACGAGTTAAATTGAATTCGAGTGTGAAAAAAAATCATTCAAGGGAAGAGTGGAAAAAGACGAAAAAGATTCCATACATAATTTACGTTCGTCATAATCGACTTTCTACAAGATGCCTGAGGAAAATGTCTTTTTATTCGTTCCCAACATCATTGGTATGTCTGGCGTTTATCTTCAGTTTTGCTAAATTGTTACTATAATCCTTCGCAATTATTATTATTAAGGGTAACATAACTTTTAAAATGCACTCATCTTTCTTGTTTGAAGGGTACGCTAGAATTGCTCTAGCTGTGTTGTCGTGCATGTTCATGGGGTCATGTCCTGGAACCGCATTTACCTGCTACGTTGTCAGTGCCCTGCTGGACGCTGTTGATGGCCATGCAGCAAGACATTTTAACCAAAGTATGTATACATGAT
>JAQIXX010001444.1:0-33851 GCA_034700605.1 Willowsia nigromaculata
TGGTATCTAGAGAATCTGAGAAAAGTATCGGTATCTGTATCTTGTATCTAGTGGGTTTGGGAAAAGTATCTGTATCTTGTATCTGAAAAAGTTCAGATACCAAACTCTGGCTAAATCAATTTTTTCATAAAAAATGATTTCATAATGAGAGTAAACGTAAAAAAAGAACATTCTCTTCGCAATTGCAAATGTTTCTTTATTGTCTAAACTGCAAATTTGGGAAATTGTAAGTACACGCATCTTTTTGAGCGGCAGTAGGTAAACATTTGCATACCGTAAATTTCCAATTAGACGCCGGGGCTTCTAAGGGCATTCGACGATTTTTAGTCCAGAGACGCCCCAGAGATTTGGAAGGGGCTAGTATTTGGAGGGGGCGTCTAAAGCCATTCATCAGCTTTTGACTTTTGTTATGCCTTCAGTAATTTGATAAAAAGCATCGAAAAATATGATCTTACCATAGATTTGGGTATAAAAATGAATTCAAAATTATAAAAATCTAAGCATGAGGGCAAATTTTGTCGTTTCTTCCATATACATAGACAGATATGTACTATTGTGCCTGCGATAATCCATAGAGTTCATTCTTTGACGGGGCCTCCATTTGGGAGGGGGCTAGTAATTGGAAGAGGGCGTTTATTTGGAAATTTACGGTATTTGAATTGATAGAGTCTGTTACGTTTATTTCAAAATAAATTAAATTACATGTGTAACAATTGGATCAAGGCATAAATCTTATTGTTATTAATTACACTAATTTTAATATTCTATGATTTCTTATTATCCAACAATACCAGCCTGGCTCTCTCTTCATCTACTGTATAAGGACATAAAATAAAATGTTTTTTCTTCTATTCAGCGTCATACTAAGCAAAAATCTAAATTTGAAAGCGTAAAATGAATTTAGTTTTTATTTTAGACTTTGGAACTTTGAACAGGGGTTTATGATGTGAAAAAATTTTCACAAACTTTGTTTCATTGTTTGTGTATGAAACCATATTTTCATCAAATCGAACTTCTTAAAAAAATATATTTTAGGTTGTATGCATACAATTTGTGAACATGACATGAGGAGCAAGTGAAACTAACAAATTTTGTGGTCCTGAATTGACCGAAAATTATATTGGAATTGCTCTGTTTGAGCATCTTTCTTTCACTTTCTCTCCCATGCGCTTACAAATGTTTAAAATGATGTATTATGATATGTTTTTAAAGTATAATTTATAGCTTCGAATTTTTGCAATAGGATTCAATGGAATCCACTCAAATGTATTGATGAATCTCGTTTTAACTTTGTTCAAAAACCTTCTGAATTTAACTTGAATAGATTTGGAAGAGCTATTAATTTGTTGATGTTAATTATTTATGTAGCTTGAAACTCTCGATAACTTTTCCGTGGTCCGATAGCACCTGTTAGAAATTTTAATAAACACACTATAAATACCATCTTGGCTATGAATATTCTAACTTCATTTCTGTAATATTGATTAAAATTGCGGGTTGAAATGCTTACCATTATTGCATTTGAATCCTTTCCTTTTAGAAAATCTCTATCTTTGAACTGTTTCATCTGCATTTGGACACTGTCGCCTTTTATGGCTTCATTTTCCATAAATCTTTCAACCCTTCCATTTGATAAACTCTGAGTATCCTCCGGTTCAAGCAAAAATCCCAAGTTCATCAAGTCAAAAATCGGTGCGGTTTCAGTAACCGTGAAAAACTTTAGTGTGTGTACTACTAGCAATAGAGACAACTTTGCAGAAAATTTTATGGACATTTTGAAGCTATTATTTGATTTAAAGCTATTACTTTCCAGCAAACCTTTGATCTATATTATGATTAGTTTGGTTCTACCCAACAACGTTTTCAGTCGCTACTAATTATCTGAATTTCTTTGTTAGTTGGTAATCTTCGATAATGTAAATCATGATAACAAATGAAAAACACAGAAAATCGCTTAGTTCATACAGTTTATTTTAATGTCAACTTAAGATGTTGGCATTGTGTGTTAATATCATAATATTAATTGCTGACAACGCAACTTGATCAATTACACGAAGATAATTAATTTAGGACAGCAAATTTTCCGCTACTTGTAAATTTTAATATGCAACGTCAGGTTAGCTTAACTTGCAGATAAAAAATGATCCATTAAAGCTTGCTATTACATTCTGATTATATCATAAATGATTTTATTGATCTTTTACATGTGTAGTAAGTTTTGAACGATCTTTTACATCTGGAATGAATGTCTTTTAATAATTATACTTTTTACAATTGGCATATTTTTCGCACATTCAACAAGTATTTTCACAAAGTACGTACATAATATGCTGACAAGACTAGTAGTTCTAGTATATCTAGGCAAGAGAAAAATAAATTGTGAGAAATAGAGCCACTCCAATTAAACTGCCTGTCAGGAAAGTGATAGCAAGGCAGATCTTTTTCTAGAAAATCAAACACAGACAAAAATTAAAAATTATGAGTGTATGTAAAGAAAAAAACCTTGCAACTTAATAATCAATAAATAAATATTAATGATCATTATTGATTTAAAGATTAGCGACTGAAAATAGGCCCATCTTATAAATTAATATAAATCTTTTAATTACCTATCTATCCATAATATATCAGCAGTAAATGTATCTTACGTGGTTGAAGCTGAAGTATTTGAGTTTTATTGTGCATTCTTTAAACTCCCGAATCCAATCATCGAGTCCTGGCAGTTCAGACGTTACCACATCAACGTTTATTTCCAGAGATCCCTTTGTACTTGAAGTCAACCCAACTGAAGTTACATCCACAATCTTTTTCTTATCATCACTTGCTTCGACCATCGTGGGAGTACAAATCACAGAATAAAATTTAAATGCTATTAATAAATCTATACAAAATTAATTATCTAAGCGTATTGGAAACTTATAATATGCTATCACTAGGATACTTGTGGAGTTATTGAACATGTTTATGCAATGCACTATAATTTCTTGTTGGCAAACTTTAGGTCGTTTCTATCCGTGCATAATACCCAGTATTTAATACAGCAGTACAGTACTTTGTAGTTGTGTTTAAGAAGAGGAAATTAATGTATCCCTCATCCTCCCATAAATTAGTACATGCAAGTATAATGCGTAAAGTATTTAAGATGTGTAGAGTTAACAATTCCATCATGTATGCCTTCTTGTACAACAAATGTTGCCAGCTTAAGCTTAATTATTTCAATTGATGGGAATTATGCACACAAGCAAATTAATCGAATGCTGGGCTTTTAATTGCTAAAACAGCACATTGCGGTTTGTTTGTGGTGGCTTCTAAACCTTCTCCTTTATATCTGAAGTGGTTTGGGTGACTGAATTATTCATCGTCTAAATTCTTAGTGATATCTAAAAGCACACGAATAAAGTCTACTCTAGTAATGCAGATGCTGAAAAAAATGCTGTGCATGTGTAACGCATTATATGTATGTTGCTAACTTTTAATGGAGCAAATTGAACATTATTTAGAGTAATATTGAAAATGTAATTAAATTATTCAACTGCATTCACAGCATCCAAAGCGTCAATGATACCATAGCCAAAGACATTGTTGGGGTATTCGGAGATACTTGAATTCCCACAGGATCCTGGGGCTGTGCTAGAGTCCAACGAGTTAGTATTTGCTGTGGTCGTTATAGCGGTGAAGACTTGCTCGTAATCCAGATCATATTTCTTCTCAAGCATCAGGGCCACAACTCCACTTACATGTCTTTATAAAAATATTGACAAATACATACATGAATCTCAACCCTTAGAGCTATTTTGAACTATTGTGCCTAGCTTTATTTTAATTTTAATTTTTTTTTACGGGGCAGCCATAGAGGTTCCTGAAATTGTATTGTAAGCATCGTCACCAGTCCACCAAGCGGATCGGACTTTTCCTCCAGGAGCAGCCTTCATTGAATGTTTTAAGGAAATCAGTCAAAGCCCAAGAAAGATTGAATAGCGTATGAATTTATATGGAGATCGACAAGTTGACTTACAATTTCAGGTTTTATCCTACCGTCTTTTGTAGGCCTGCAATTTTTAAATATTCATTTATTTGTAAAACATATCATGCATGCCTCGTAATCAGCCTCAAAATTTCTCGATCAAAAAATAAGCTCAATTTACCCGACACTGCTAAACGTGGAGATTTGATCATTTTCTTCCGTGCTTCCCACGGAAATCACGTTGGGTCTGTCGCCAGGTGAATTGGCTGTACTACATTTGGGTCCAGAGTTGCCAATACTTACAATGGGGATAATTCCTACACTATGCCATGATTTAATCACACCATCGTACCAGTCATCATCTTGACCACCACCCCAACTGTTGGAGACTATGTCGGGGGATAACTCGCAGTCTGGATCTGGACACTAAATTGCAAGTTTTGCAAGATAATTTTAATGGCGAACCATTGGTATTAGACTATAGTGATTTGTATTGTGAGTATTCCATTCATTTTACCATAACCCATTCGCCACACTTTGTAAGGGCACGAGCAGTGCAGGATAAGGAGGTACAGCCCCTGCAAGCAATCCACGTGGCTTCAGGAGCAACTCCAATACCTCCGCTTCCAACGATGGTTCCCATTGTGTGCGTTCCATGACCGTTGAAATCACTTGGTCTTCTTGTAAAATAATAGGGGTCCTTCCATCCATACGCTTCCCTCCAACGACCTTTTAAGGCCTCGTGATTTCGACGGACACCAGTATCTGGAGATTACATAATAATCATTTAATGAAAAAAAATTCTTATCTGTAATTAAAATACAAGTAATAAGACTTACCGATTCCTGCGACGACAATCCCTTTTCCCTTTCCAGCTACTTCCCAAGCCTGATCAGCACGAATTTTCTTAATGCCCCATTCCAAATTATCTGATTGTCTGCTAGACCTCGACTGATTTCTACCTTTCTCTGGAACTCCAATGAATGCTGGATTGATATTGATTACAGGCTCCTTCTCAACCTTTGAAACGCCAGGTACTTTTGCGATGGCGTTGACTAGTCTGGAGTCCACGTTCTCAATGACCATCTTGTTGTTAATCCAGAAGGATTCATACTTGACTCCCATGGTGTTCAGGAATGTCTTCAAGCCTCCTTGCATTCCATTGGCAAAAACCTGTTCCGCTTTTGTTAGGGCGCTTCGTTTTGCCGCAGGACTGGAAAAGCTCATACGATTTATTTTCTCGATGACAGAGTCAATCCCTTGAGTGAAGGATACCATCACATTTTGGGTGCTCCCCCGACCTCCAAAGAACCGCTGTTGAAGACTGGGGTCAATTATGGCAGTTCCAGAAACTGCCATAACGACGGAGGAAGAAATTACTAAAAAGGTAGAAAACTTCATGTTTTAATCGGAAGGATGAGCCAAGGGAAATGACAAAGAGTTGGAATCTATCAAATGCTTTTTATAGTACATCTTTCCAGGATCCCAGATATCAGGCAATGACCTCATCTTTACTGTAAAAATACATTAATTAGTTGATAGCATTAATTATGACCGTTTTATGTTTCATACATCTGTTTTTCATGCGCAAATGAAACCGCAACATTTGTAAAAAGACTAATTCAAGTAGAATTTCCTGTGGATCTGAATGTTCTGTGAAGGAGGAAATTGAAGATTTTCATCAAAATTAATCATTTTTTTGACAATTTTAATGGTTTAGTAACACATCCTAGTTTGTATCTCTGGCATTGGACAAAGTCGAAGGTGTGTTAATTGCATGATGTATCCAACAACAGAATCATTTGCATTTATGTTAGATTTAGTGAATATTTTGCAATTACGCAAACGCAAAACCATACTAGCTTGGGTATGTTTTGTTTCAGACTAAATTGTGGATTAAATTTGGCTGCAATCCTGCGTCCACTCAGAAGACCCATAATGCCATCAGGTCAACCAGGGTTTGCTTGTCCAACCCACTTGGTCTAGATATGATCAATAATGAGGTGTCCCTTAACTTTTTATGGGGGCGGGGTAAAAAGTCAACTTGTTAAAAAGGGTGCGGTGCTTTGTTCACGGGAGATCTCAACAGGATGGGATAATTTACAGGTTGCAGTACCGTTTGCATCATTGTGGTTGAAAGTGGGCGGCATAGGCAGGCAGGCAGCCCTCATTTTCATGCTCAGAAAATTTACATTGTCCACTACTTTCTCTCATGGTTTATGATCAATGCTTTGAAGTGATCTCTTGTCTCCTGCATTTACATATTATATTATCATGCTATTAGACAACTGGAGGTCATTTATGATGGAATTGGGTCACTATCAAAAAGTGACATTGGGGTCATCAAAAATCTCCAGGTTTGTACCGAGAGTTTAAAAGGCTTCGTTGAGATCAGGTATGCTCATTTACTACTTCCAACTCAAATATGAGTGACCGTTCGTGAAGGACATCTCCGGTTTTGACTTTAAATCAAATCCTCAATTTTTTTGATCTCGTGGGGTTTGTTCCAAAGTTTGAACATGAATAATATAAGAATTCGGGTTTCAAGAAAACCTGGAGTACTGGTGCTTCTAATTCCATTTTTCGTTTTTGCATTTTTATTATTCTCGTCGTTTTTTGGTGTTACCGTTACGCTGACTTCCCAATCACAACAGCTCGCTTTCAGAAGCCGTAGTTATTTCAAAACTGAGCGCTCGCTTGGAAGATTTCCAAAGAACTACTATGATGATGAGGAGGCAACAACGGAAACACATACCAAAGATAAGGTTGTTCTTGGCATTGTCACCTGTGGGGCCGGAAGTGATCGTCAATTTTACATTGATCAGACTGCTGTGATGATCAAGTCTGTGCTCATTTCTGCGGAACTATATAATGTACCTGTGGTAGAGTTCCATCATTTTCTGGAGCACCCTGAAGATGAGAAAAAGTTCCGGAAAATATTTTGGGTGATTGCTACTTTTCTATTATGGTTATTACACAGAGATCACTCGATATTTGGGGCTGAAATTAATTTGTGTTTGCGTTTTAAGGATTTTGGCTACCCCACTGAAGAAAGCAGTGGTCAAGATGACTCACAACCCGGTTCTGAGGGAGTCAAAGTAAAGCTGTACGTGTATTCCCTGAAAGATGTCCGTATCCCTGAGCAGTTCGTCGGACAAATGTTATACCATCCGAGATTTCGTTGCGGTTTTGTCCGCTTTTATTATTCGGTGAGTTAGAAGCCTATGAAATGAGTACATGATTAGTTTAGAAACAAGCAAACATTTTCATTGTTATCTTAAAGACCGCGTTGCCCCAAGTAGACACAATCCTTCACATGGACAGTGATGTGGTAATCACCGGAAACGTAATGGAAGTTTATGACCAGTTTTCTAAAATGGACTCAAGACAAATGATCGGTGCTGTGAATGACATGGAACCAGAGAATGACAAGTTTCCAGATAAAACCGAATGGGTTGTGGGAGGTGACTTGTACTGAATTCCATAAAATTGTCTAAAATTTTTTTTAGTAATTTTGTTTTTACTGTAGCTCCATGTTCGTTTATCTTTTACAGAAATCCCGCATTTGACAAAGAACGGTTTTAACTCCGGACTACTTTGGATGAATCTGACGAGAATGCGAGAGTACAAATGGGAGGAACGGTTCACGCGAGTGTATCAGGACTACTCGAGAAATATCGTTGATACTGTAGACCAACAAGTTTTGAACATTATTGTCTATTTTAATCCAGGTAAGGTTAAAAATATTGAAGCCCATAAAAAACTGTAAAATTGTTTTATATCCTGTTTTCATTTTGGTCACACCAGATTTAATTTTGAGTGTCGACTGTAACTTCAACTTTGGGCCCGCTTCCTGTGAAGCAGGACTCTTTTGTCGTGCGGCGGAGAGTGATCCACTCGGGATTCAGCTCGTTCATGGGAACGCATTTAGCTTCAGACCAACTCAGCCCCTTCACGGAGTTTACAAATATTTTCAAGAGGTGAACTGATAATTTGTATTTCTCTCATTGCCCCTATTTCTAATCAATTGAATTATTGTTGATTCATTTTTTCTCCTGCTATTGATTTAGTTTGAGCACAATCGCAACCACCAGATATCTACAGACCGCATCAAACAGCAATTGATGACACCGATCCGAAACTGGTACCAAGACGAGGAATCGTCAAGGGTCAGTGACACTGTACTAGAGGGAAAATGCAGAGGATCCTTAAATCGCTATTTGTTCCCCAACTTTTTTTGATGCCAATAATACCAACTTGATCTAATCTAAAATCTAACTAATTAGTTCATTTACAGAACCATAAGTTGTTTTTGTGATTAAGTTTTACAGATATGTTTTTATCCTATGTATTATGTAGCTAATTTTATCTACTGACATTCGTATGTACTCTGACAAATATTGATTAGCTCATAGCTAGGATGAAAACACGTTTTAGTGAAATACGTGCTTCAATAAATTTCAAATTACTGGAGTTTTACTAATCAAACGTTCAAGACTTGAAAATTTACTGCACGGATACACTTTAATTCTAATGTTACTTCATACCCACGCGTCGGTAAACATCGTGCAACGACTCATACGATCCGCGACGTACAAATAGCGATTTCCCAAGCTCAATCTTTAAACCCTATTGGTTTGGGAGTGAATTTATCTTTAGATTAAATTTCGGCCTTGCGACCTTCAAAATTGAAGATTTTTGAACTATTTATGATTTATAATCTGTTTCACACCTAGTAGATGCAATTAACATATATCTCCCAGGTACTTAACCAGTATCGACTTCTGAGTTTTGATGCATACCATACACTAACAACTCCATCTAAAGCTAAGTTCCATATTTTAAACCATTTATGAACATATTATACAAATATTTTTGCATTTAAACTTTGACTTTAATCAATAATTACTGCAAATAAATTTAAAAAATTAATTTGTTCATCAAATCGCTTAGAAATCTACCTTTCTAACACAGTCGGGTTTAAGCATTCCGCTGCCTCACAATACCCCAGTTATGATTTTAGTCACACGTTACATGTGGTTTGAATGGGTGACTAGTGACTAAAATCATGCATTGTCTTTACATAAATATCCATCATTGTTGGAATTGGAATAGACAACTGGAACTTCCAGTAAAAACATTTATCACTTCAGCTCAACGTAAACTGGAGCGACAAATTTGTAAGCAATGTATTAAAAAGTGCAGAAAACAATACTTGCTTTCAATTTTTGTAGTCAAAAATTGAATTAACTTTGAATTACTTGTGCAGCTGCTTTCTTTCGGAAAGAGATGAGGAAGCTGCAGAGGAACCAGATTTGCCCAAGAGGAATGTCCAACGTTCGCCACTGGCGTGTTACATGCTTTCAGAGATGCTCAAATGCTAGGAAATTTTTGTCATCAGTGCAGTGGAACGCGGAATGATGGCAATTACTATGACTCGTGTTACGAAAAAATTTCTAGATGAATTACTTTTGAATTACGAATTAAATGTAATTGTCAATTCACATGTTTTTGTAAATATTGATTATTGTAGTCAGTGCGTTACCAATGAATTTTTGTTGTAGTGCTGTCATGATGTACCCTTTGCATTTTTATTAATAATTAATTAGTGTAATCAAATTTTAATGAAATGAAGTGTGTCGTTAGTCTACATTATTTGAAAACTTTTCAAGAGATTCTCATTGTTTTGATCAGCATCTTGATCGGGAAGTATAGTAATAAAATACTAATTATTTATATTTTATGATCTTGATCTATATTCAATTCTGCTGTTAACCCAACTTAAAATATGCTTCCAATTTTTTTTACACTCATGACCCATGCCAAATCTTTGTTTTGCCATCGGCGCCATTGATACAGCTTCCAAGTCAACTCATCATATACATATTTTTGCATATCTGATTGATTTATTTTCCTCCAACATCCCCTCCACCTCCACGATTTCCTGTCATGACAAAACTTTGGCAGCACTTCAATCATCGCATGGAAATATTTCTCATTTCGCCCCTAATGCTATTTCTAAAGAAATTAACAACTGCTTGCTCACCTTGAGTAATCATCACTGTTAATGATAGCATATAGAGATGAGACATTTCCAATGATGAGTTCAATGTCATGCTATGCTCAATATATTCTCATTTTTGCACAGCGCCGGTGCTCTCAGCAAATCTATTCTCCAGGATTTTACATCTTTCAAAGATTCTGGAGGATGTTTGATCTACTTTTTACGTTTGAACTCGACAGTTTGCATCATCCCGTGTCTATTCACAATACTCATTACAGTCATTACAAAGTTATCCTCATGACAAAGGATCGCTTTTTTGTTTTATGATGTGCAGAATGAGTAATCATGCTGAAGTTCACTTTGTCTATTCTCAATTATTTAGGTTTTTTTATACCTACCTTAACTGTTTATTAATCACTTTTAATTTAATTTAATGCACAGCAGTTTTACGGAAAATGCTGACTTAACGACACAGCAACTCTAAAACTAAATTCGCATAAGGTTTCATTATTTTGTTTGTTTCTTCTATTTTTTACAAATGAGCGAATAAAAGTAACGCTTTTTCATAAATTCAAATTCTGTCTATGAAAAGATAATTATATAACATGACTTATTAGTATTAACTAAAAATTATTTAGGTAAACCGCTTCTTAAATTCGAAAACGTAATCCCTCGCAGGTGTGAGTGTAGTATATGGCATCAACGGAATGTCCTCCATTCTGTCTTTCGTTCTCAACTCAAAATTACGAAGAAGGAAAGCCATCAAAATCTTCATCTCAATCATTGCAAATTTCAATCCTAAACATCCTCTTTGGCCAGCCGAGAAGGGAATGTGACAGTAGGCATGGCGTTTTGCAGATTCTGAAGGCAAGAAGCGATCTGGGTCGAATTTTTTGGGATCAGGGAAGTAAACGTCACGTCTGTGGAGTATGTAAGGGCATACGATCACGTTGGCACCCGCCGGAAGTACATACCAATTGTTTTGGTGTTCTGAAACAATCCAAGAGAAAGTAGATTTATTCCTGACAATCGATAAAAATTGATAAGTTCAGTCATCAAAATTTTATTTACCAAATTTAAGAGGAGACTCCAATGTTCTTGCCATAAAAAATACTGGTGGAAAAAGCCTTAATGCTTCCATAATACATCTTTCCAAATACTTCAAATTATTCTGAATGGAATCGGTTGAGAGAACCTTCTCGTTTTCGGAGTGATTGGGATTTTCGAAAAATTCATCAATTTCCCTTCGAGCTTTCTCCTGGACATTTTGGTTGAGTGCCATGCAGAAGCAAAAGCAGTGAATCACACTCGCTCCCGTTTCATGGCCCTGAGAAACATGATAACATATTAAGTACCTATGAATGTTATCGGATGACAGGTAACTTTTTTTAGGTATCTGCACTTACCCCAACCATCATTGTGTTAATTTCATCAATGATTTGCCGTTGGTCCACTCCAGCTTCTACAAGGTCATCTAGTGAACTGCGAAATGCGTGTTCATCCTCAGCATTTGCACGAGACTCCTTGTGCTCTCGAATCCGCTGTATTAAAATAATCAAATTTTTAATCGCTTTCACTTTTCCCCAAAAACTAAAAGTTAGATTGAATGGTTACCCGCTTTGCAAAGTCCACCAGAGTTTTGGTAACCTGATTGTTTAATTTTGAGTTGGGGTGGAGCATCCAAACTGGTGGGAGAAGGAGTATTGGGTTCATTACCCGCTTTATCCATAACGTTTTCCATCTGGAAACATTGCATAGGTAATTGCGCTAACTGCATATATATTTTTAAAGAAATCTGAACTCATAAACTGCAGTATTTCTTGTATGGATTTACATGGAAAAGTTGTGATGGTACAGCTCAAGGTCAGGAGATCCATCTTGTCTTGTGCCCGTGAGTAATTCTAAAATGTACAAATTCCACACATATACATTCCCATCCATACATCCAAATAAATCATATTTCACATTTATACTTTACCACTAATGACTCCCAAAAAAGCTATCGTAATTTCCTTATTGATCGTATGTGATTTCCCATCCTCAAACAGCTTCTCTAAATCTTCCACCAATTTCCTCCCATGTCTGTTTAGCATTTCAATATATCCTCTAAGATTATTAAAACTCTGACATCTACCCAAAATCCTCCTTTGTCCTTGCCAAAACTGCCCTCTGGATACCAAGACCCCATTCTGAATGTATGGTGCCATTGCCCCATAAATAATTGCAGGTTTAGGTGAATGTCCTATATCAGTAGACTTCATCAATGCTTGAATCAAAGGACCAGAGTTGAACACAGCAAACTGTTGACCTAGTCCAGTGACTGTGAAAACGTCGCCAAATTCCTGTGACCATTTCTCAGCAGTATTAAGGAACTCTGTTAAGAATTACGCATCATGTAAAAATCTCACTTTCATTCACCTTACAAATAAGTGATCAATTACCAGTCAATGGAAGAAGCTGAGGTACATTCCCAATTAAATTTAAAGGCAACGTTGGTTTTACTGCTGGGAGGTCTTTAAATCCTAAGTATTCTTCTTCTCCATTCTCAAATTTTTTCTTCGCACCTCGCCTACTCTTGTAGGCTTGAAAAATCACTGCGAAAACTATTAAGAAGACAAGGAAAGGGCTCAGATTGTTATTCAAATGACTGTGAATGATCCCTTTGGATGCGTGTGCACTTTGATTGTCCGTTTTATCCTCACAGCAAGTTCCCTCCATCCCTCTATGTAGTGTGATTAATACTATTTTAAACTGTTAGACAATTATTCCAGGTTCCGCCTATATATATATGGAATTTTAACAATCCCTGGGGTCCAATTGAATAAAAACGCACTTATTTCCTAGGAACAAAGGCCTGCAGATGTCGATACATCTAGCGAACGGTATATCAGAAAATGTTTGATTTTTGCGAAAAAAATATATGGCTAGTTACTAGTTGTATGAGGCCTGGTCTCGTTACGTAAAAAGGAAAAGTAGAGACGTTAACTCTTAATGCTCATTTGGTAACATGATCATACCATCCAGACATTAACTTTTGATATGCTTATACATTTAGGAATGCATTTAACAAGAAGAAAAAGAAACCCCCGTAGAAATTCATTCAAAATGCAGCATTCAAATTTATGTGTGAATAGGAGTAGGCATAGACGAGCAAATGAATTTTTATTGTTTCCCGTGTTAAATCTCGATATGAACTGGCATATATGTACGTACGAAACTGAAGATTGCGTTGGCTGGTTGGATTTGGTTTTTCATTTTTGCATGTGATCATGTATGCTTTCGGTAGATCTGAAAACTGGATCATTCTTAAGCGTTTCAAATAATAGGCATTTATTTAGGATGGGTATTCTGAGTTTCGCAAGTTCTTAGCATTTTCCTCCTGCAAATTGATTTCATATCGTAAAATCACGTCGGTAAGCTCACAACGACACTGTGAGGCGGCATTAAAAGCAGTAATTTTACCTATAATTGTATAGTCTGGGTCTACTGTCTGCACTCTTAAAGTTAGAAAAATTATACTAAATTATTATTAGACCTAATTTCCAAAGTATTTTTTTTTGTTCACAGAAAAATGAGTGCACAAATAATGCGAATGTCAATGTTGAGCTGAGAAGCCACCAAAAAACGGCAATTATGGGTTCAAAGCTCAGACAAAGCTTCAAAAATATTAATGAGATTGGTATATTGTTCAATTAGCAATAAACTTTAATTAAGTAAATCCATAAAAATCTTTACACTCATCTCCATTTGAAGAATGTACATGCAGGTCATGAAATAAGCATTTTACAATAATAGCCTTGTGCATCAAATGCGCATCAAAAGTTAAATGTTCTAGAACGCGAAATATTGAGCAGTTTATATAAAAACCGAAATCTGCGGTTATTCCTAACGTAAAACAATCGTAATTTTTAAAACGCTAGATAAAAGATTAAACTCATTGTTCAAAAAATTGTCTGCAAATCACATGCCATTTTCATTGCATTTTGTTCCAAATTACTACTATTGATTGTGAAGCATGGCTTAAAAGTGATAAGAATTTTTTTATTGCCTAGAAAATATTACGCAACAAGATACTATACTATCAAGATACATCGTTTTAGACAGGCCGCCTCTTGAATTGAAAAGTATAATCTTTGGAAGGTGTGAGTGTTGTGTAAGGCATCAACGGAATATCCTCCATTCTGTCTGTCGTGGTTAGCTCAAAATGACGAAGAATGTATGCTGTCATAATTTTCATTTCAATCATTGCAAATTTCAGACCCAAACAATTTCTCGGTCCTGCAGAGAAAGGGAGGTAGGCATATGCATGACGATTGGAAGCTTCCTCTGGAAGGAATCGGTCAGGGTTAAACTTGTGGGGTTCTGGATAATATTTTTCACGTCTGTGTAAGGCATATGGGGAAACAACAATGTTTGTTCCCACTGGAAGCTTTACAGTTTTTCCTTTGTAATCTACACAATTCCAGATTCATTAAGACCTCATAAAACTTTTAAAATGATGTACACAAATTGCAACTCACCAAATTTTAGTGGAGTTTGGAGATTCCTGGCAATCATGAAAACTGGAGGGAAAAGACGTAGCGTTTCCATGATACACCGTTCCACATACTTCAAGTTTATCTGCACTGATTCATAAGTGATCTGTCCATTCTTGAAGAAATTTGGATTGTCAAATAGCTCGTCTACTTCCTTTCTTGCTTGCTCCTGGATCTTCAGATTGAGAGCCAAGGCAAAGCATAGGCAATGAATTGCGCTCGCTCCAGTTTCGTGTCCCTAAAAGTTATTTTAGAATGACATTTCCATCAATTATTTTGAGATCATTAAAAATTAGCAGTATAAGTCAAGCACAAAAACTCATTTCTCTTGTTACCCCAAACATCATTGTATTGATTTCATCAATAATCTGTGTTTCGTCCACTCCAGCATCCAACAACTCGTCCAGGACACATCGAAACTTGTTCTTTGGGGGCTCTGGTGGATTGCCACTATCTAACGGCTTGTAGTCCTCTACTTCCTTATTCTTCTGAGCTGCAGCACGTACCGCCTTTTGTTCTTTGATTCTCTGAAATCACGAAAATCATGCCATTTCATATTCACATTCTGCCATTTTAATTGAACAGAGAAGAAACTTTAGACATAATAAAATAACTTACCCTCTTTGCGAAGCCTACTAATTGCTTTACCGCTTTTGCATTATCCTTGGCAAGGGGATGGAACATCCAGATGGGTTCCAGAAGAAGGAGCGGATTAACGATACGCTTGAAAACCACTTCCTTCCATCTGCAGAATGTCAAGTCACCCAATTAATAATTATTGACGACACTTTTGTACTTTGACATCCATGATTCATGAGTATGTGGACTATTCGGGCTTACATGGTGAAATTATGATGGTATTCCTGAAGTTCATTAGACCTGTCCAAATTGGCACCAGTAATCAGTTCTATAAGCAAATTAGACCAAAGAATCACAAATTGATCTCGGCAGAATTTAGATTTCACAAATCAATTATTATTATGCAATTTATTTTGCAATTTTCTTACCACTGATCACTGCAAGAAAGGAAGTGTTAATCAACCCATTGATTTCATGTGGCTTTCCATCCTCATACAATTTCTCCAAATCCCTGACAAGATTCCCACTATGTCTATTCAGCATCGCAATGTAAGCCTTCAAGTTTTGGAAACTTTGACTTTTCAGAAGAATTTTTCTTTCTTTTTGCCAAAACGTTCCTTGGGATACCAACACTCCATTGGTGACGAAGGGATTCATAGGATCGTAGATAATTGGTGCTTTTTTCACGTGCCCAAAATCCGCAGATTTCATTAGCGTCTGTAGGCATTCACCAGAGTTGAAGCAGACAAATCGCTGATTCAATCCGATGGCAGTAAAAATGTCGCCATAGTCAGTGGACCATTTCTCCGCGACATTGAGAGCCTCTGCGAAGCCACAGTTGAAAAAATATTCAAATGATTATTCAGTTCTATATCGAATCATACGAATGCATAAATGCTCCGATAACTCGTTACAAAATTTACCTGTCAGTGGATAAATTTGGGGCACATTTCCAATTAATTTCAGTGGAATCCATGGTTTTACTGCTGGAAGGTCATCGAATCCCAGACATTCCTCTTCATCCTCATCCCCACTCCGTACCTTCTTGGACCCCTTTCCCTTCTTGTTATAGACCTGAAGCAGTATTATGAATACTACAGTAAATGTTATAAAACTGCCTCCATTCCCTTCAAAAATACTTTTAGGCTTTGGTAACGGAGCGTCAATGGAACCACCGACATTGTCAAACTTGCTCTTAGTTTCCACCTCCATTTTCAGTCGTGCAGTCTTCTGCAGAGAAAGGTCACGTCTGAGATGACTTTCAGGGAATTTCGTTGCTTTTATTTAATTCATTAATAGCGCAACTTTCTATAGTTTATTTGATGCATGACTAATTCCAGCTTTTATCACGCATTTTGATGTACATATTTCTTATTCTGCGTTTTAGATGCTTAAAAAGACGGGCATTTCTCAATGGATGCTTTCTGAGTCATAATCATAATTTCAACCTATCAGGTTGTGCGTATCAGATTGTGTGAAAAGAGCAAAAAGTAAATATTTTCAGCGTATTTCTATAAGCCATGGTTGTAAATGTTGTGACACTGGACTGGAGGCGAAGATCAGGACTAAAACATGCAAATTAGCAAAAAATAAGATTGTTCTTGTAATAATTACATGATTGAACATTGTTGCAATCACTGCAATTACCACATTACTACGACCGGCTGTGTTGAGGTGTGCAACAAAGAACAAATTAGTGCAACTTTTGATGTACTGACATGATCTCTACATTTTTTGCAATAAAAAAAATTAAAGATAAGTACAGCAATCGGTAGTGCGTTGAAGTGTGTTGAGCAAACATTTGATTTGGTAAGTCAGGTCAGTAGATTATGATGTTGATGTTGTTACATGTGAGTGGATTAATATTATTTAAATTGTGATTCATTGCTGACGTCGGGTTAGTGGCATCAATGGTTTATTTCTTGCGTTTTCGTTTTACTCATCTTTTTGTATTCTGTTTTCGTTTTATTCACAAGTTTGTCATCGTTTTTTGTACTAAATCATAAAATCATGGACTAAAGGTGTAATAAATTATTCCCTCTTTTCAATATATTATCTCGGTTATTTTATATGGGGTGTAAAAATTTCTGGTAGATTGGAATGAATTTGTATTTATGATTATGACATGAAGATGCATAAAATGTCACAGCAATGCGTTAAATGCATTAAAGTGATCTAGTAGCTTTTGCTACAGTATAATTTTTGCCGATAGAGTTAGAGATTCTAATGATCTAAGACGTGTTAGACACCCGAATAAATTGCGGAAAAATTATTTAGCGTTTTTACCTACAAAATTTCAGAAATCATATATTTTATGCTTTCTTAGTAATAATTATTCGATCTTTTGATAATTTTTTAAAATACTGATCGTAATAATTAGTTTACGAACAGATATCCTAATAACTGTTATAAATTGAGAGTGGACTTTTGCATGATAATGAGCTAAGGTAAAAATAAACCACAAAATAATTGTGCGCATAATTTATTGGTATGCGTGGCTCCATGCACACATTTTTAATTGCATTGGTTAAGTGGTCACTACGCAACGCACTGATGCATCTGAAATTATGCAGCCTGCAGTTAATTTTCCTGGTACAGAAAATCGGAACTGTCCTCATGGTTAATATTTTCGTATCATTTCCATATCATGCTACTTACGATTTATACTTGGCACAAAACAAGGGTGTAGGATGTCAAAACCATCCCCCTCTTTGTTTTCATTCTTGCAGCTTTTTGAGCCAGCCTGTTAACTTCCGGTATTATAAAAAAGAGGAAGTCAACTGACAATGAAATGCCAATGCGTTCTGCACACTCGTCGCAACCCTTTCGACTTGCAAACCTTTTATGAGTCATGTTCAAGAGCTTTTCGTTTTGATTTTCCTAAGATCTCACTTGCATTTGTACAAAAGCAGATCCACAGACTCTACCGAAATAAATAAACTGATTGAATGAAAGATTATTTCCTAGTTTTAACCGGTTTGGCGGGTAAAACTTATATGGCATAATATGTACGCTTGCATATTCCGCGTTAAATGCACCAACACAGAATTAATCTCACTTTTAAAAATCTCCCCTTGGTCACCATTTTCATTTTTCTTGCTCAGTGTTTTACAAGAAGTTGGCTAGAAACGATCAAAAAGTGAAACGTGCAACATGGAATTGTGTGAAAATTTAGAAGCATCAGCACCACCTTCTCCATCCCAATTCCCCATGGAGAACCCATTATTCCACCAAGTTGTCCTCCAAAAGATTTCATCCTATCTCTCCTACAAGGATCTTGCCAATTTTCGGCAAGTTTCTAGATACTGGTACGATGCTTGTCTCAGCAAATGGTGTGATCTCAGTATAATAAATGTAAAAGGATGCCCCGACCTTGAGTCCCGCATCACAAACGAGCTATTATCTATTCTCGATGCATCCTCATCATCCCCCGATATAGACCAGCTTCACCCCTCTTCCTTGCCACGCCCACAGTATCACCACTTCCGGTTTAAAAACTCCCCACCCGACCTGTGGTCTTGTGGTCTTCAAATCACGTATTTGGAAGTTAGCTCTGGTATGATGGATGGCAAGGCTATGGCGAACATTTTGTACTGGGGAACACCAAATCTAAAGACACTCAAGATTATAGACATCTTAATTGGGAAGGACGATGTTCGTGAGGCTCTGGTAAACGATTTGCAGGGTTTTCTTAAAGGGCACGCCCACCAAGAGGGAAGTACAAAGGAACCTCCATATCAGCAGAAAAACTTGACCACTCTGGAGTTTGATGCGTCCATTGGAAAGGACTGTAATTTTAGCAATGTTATGTTCAAGTGGGATCACTTATTTCAGCTCTACCCAAATTTGGAGGCAAGTGGAATCAACAAATTGTGAAAAAAATATCTATTCAAAATATAAATGATCGTTTATTTATTGGAAGAATACTGACATCCTTTCTGTAGCATCTGCGAATGCATCTCCACTGGTACAACTATCCCGTGCTTAATGAAATGCTCCGAGTAATTCTAAAATGGCGACAGGATGACCAAACTTTACTTAATTTAAAGACGTTGGACATCATTGAAACATCCGATGTGATTGTTCGTCCTCGCGCGCTACAGGAACTAGGGACAAGTATCCACGCCCAAGAATTTCAACGGCTCCTTTCCCAACTTCGCTTTCCACTGGAGACCCTCAGTCTTGATCTGGAAATTCATTCAGATTCCAACATCAACAAGGGCATTTTGGAAACCCACAAAAGTACATTGAAATCCCTCGACCTATACAGAATTGGAATGCATGAATTACGCGAATACCCAACACCATTTCCGTTTGGCGTGGAGTTGAAAGCTTTGACAGAGTTGAGATTGACCTGGTCCCTTTTTGAAGGTTTCCAGCATTTCGTTTCGCTTCCAAACCTGAAGACTTTACATCTTTGTCAAGGAGTGGAGAAAGATCAAAAAATTAAATTTCAGCCAGGATTATTGCAGCAGAAGACCAACATTGATGCGATGAGGGATCTAGACATTTTCGAAAATCTGAATGAACTCAGATTCGATATCCCACTTTGCAATGATGAGCTTATCATGTTGATTGGATGGATGCCCAATTTGAAGAAGGTAATGATGCCTGTGGTCACCAATGATGATGTGGAGGTGATGTGTGGCGGATGGGAGAAATTGGAAGATTTTACAATATGGCCGAGCAAATTCGATGCGCCGAATAATGCACCTGACCTTTGTCTCTCATTCCAAATGACTGAAAAATTGAAACGTGAGTTCAACAAACTGTGACCAGTAGTAATTAAAATAATACATTCAAGATAATTTCTTTTGTAAAATAATTTGCATTGAAATTCAATTCATTTGTGTTGTATTTTAATTCATGTTTGATAAGGTCTGAGGAGACTACAAGTCCTTCCAGATCCATTCATCCTGACTACCAAACGTATGAACAAGTGTGGATTCCGAGAGTATGCTAAGAATAAACGTATATTCCAAATGGAGTGATAGAATTTGAAGTTTCCAGACAAATGGTAATTGATTGAATACTTTATGTGTGTAGCTTTAAGAGCTCTTATCAAAACGGCATTAGTTACCTCATTATTTTGAGGCTTAGATTCTTTTGCCATTTATCACTACTAGCAGTCTATGTATCGGAACTGTGATCTAACATTCTATTAGTTGTACTTATCAATTTATCATCATTCATCAACTTCATAACATTCTGATTTTGACATACCCTAAGTGTAGTTCCTGTTACGCTACTAATATGATATGAAAATACATATTTATACATAAATTTAGCTCCAAGAAAGACTTAATATTTTTGACATTTGCTTGCTTACGTACACTTACACATCACACGCTACACTTTTATGAAATCAGAATCTTTGATAAAAGTCAATCTCTTTATTCCATACATACCTAATATACTTAGTTCCGTACGCTATAAGCGGAAGTCGACATGCTGATAGTGTAATGAAAATAAATATATAATCTAACCCTTTATCTAAAACCAAGTTATCTAACACGGTTTCACGAGCATAGCTATTTCTAATATCTAATATAAATTATAATATGGACTTTTCTTATCGTAGTTTGCATGATACTTTCCAGTAGCAATAAAGCAAAACGTATTTTATAGTTTGTAGTGTGCGGATATATTTTTTTATTTTAGCTATTTGATACAATAATATACGTCCGTGTATATACTAACAGTGGATAATGTTTCATTTCTTTGTTCTACTTACTACGAATATTAAAAGTCTTCAACTACCCGTATATTTGCTGAATTGAATTTTGCATGCGTAAATAATAACTGACTTATTATAAAAGCATGAACAACAGCGCGAGCCAAAGCGTTTGAGTCTCGTAGTCAGATATAATCTCATTTTAATTAAACAGGCTGTAAGGATTTCTTTCCAGCACAAAAGGTTTATATGATACACATGCGCCCCTCATCTATTGTAATAATATGCAGATTAATTCATTTTTTAGAAAACATGCTGTGAAATAATTTATTATCGAATAATATGCGATTACAAACACTAGAGAAATTGTAACCTTTAAAAATGTCTCAAATGCATGTGTGCATGTCACATGTAATAAAATGTGCATACGGGGGATGTTAAAGTTTTGAAATTAGATATTATTCGTTTAGTACAATAATTTACAAATATTCCGTGTGTTCACAGTATTTCTTTTATATAATAATTTATATGAAGCTCTTGATAAGTTTGAGCTTGGAAAAAGTTAAAAATAAATATTAACATATTTTAAATAAACTTTGTTAAAACCATCAGTAATTTACAAAGAAAGTTTAACTGACAAAATAAAAACGTTATTTTATATGCAAACCCGTTATCTTTTGGCTTGAATGATAACTTATAAGGGATCATAGTTACAGCACAAAAAACTTTTACAATCATAACTTTAAATATTTAATAAACTACAAAAAATTGACAGAGTGAATGCACTCGTCGCAACTGAGATCCTTAAAACGCTCTCCTGAGACTTTATAGAAAACATTATCTTTTTTTGAACTGAAAGGTAAAGTCTTTCGCAGGAGTCAATGTTATGAAAGGAAGCAACGGTATGTCCTCCAGTTTGTCTGTTGTACTCATCACAAAATTCCTTAAAAGATAAGCTGCCACTATTTTCATCTCAATCATTGCAAATTTCATTCCCAAACAACTCCTCTGTCCTCCAGAGAACGGGATAAAGGAAAATGCATGTCTATTTGCAACTTCCTCAGGGAGAAATCTATCCGGATCAAACTTCTCAGGTTCTGGGAAGTAGTTAGGGTTTCGATGGATCATGTAAGGGAGCACAGCGATATTTGTTCCTTTGGGTAAGACGTACTTTTGATTTTCATGGTCAAGTGTTAAGGAACTTTGGAGTTTGCGGAGAAAGATGAAAACTGGAGGAAACATACGAAGTGTCTCAAGAATACATCGTTCCACGTACTTTAAGTTGTATTGGATTGCTTCATAGGTTATCTCGCCGTTTTCTAGAAGAAGAGGGTCCTCAAAAAGAAGATCGACTTCGTTCCTGCAAAGCTCTTGGATTTCTGGATGGAGTGCCATTGCAAAGCAAAAACAATGAATTGCGGAAGCACCTGTCTCATGGCCCTATAATCGAATAATTTGAAATGAATCCTCAATAATTTGTAATTCACATTAATGAGTAATTCTGCATTGTTCCAACTCACCCCAAATAACATTGTATTAACTTCATCAACAATTTGGGTATCAGCAACCCCCGCATCCAATAGCTCATCCAAGACACTTCGGAATTTCAGTGGCTTTTCTGGAACTACTGTTGTCTCCTCCAAATTATAATTTTCGTCATATTTTCTTCGCTCCTCAGATGGCAATTTCATAGCACGTCTTTCCCGATGTTCTCCTATTCGCTGTTGAACAAACATTCATTTTGCAAAATACTCATTTTGATTTATGCAAAATTAATCAGTAGACTGTTTTGATACCTTTCGAGCAAATTCAAACATTTCGTGTACTGCCTTATCATGTTTCCTCGACATTGGATGCAGTCGCCATAATGGTTTCAGTAGAAGCCAGGGATGGAGCATGCGATGTATGAGAGATTCTTTCCAGCTGCATTTCAATTACCAAACCAACAATTAAAATATAGATCTATGTAATTACTCATTTCCAAAAACTTGCGTTAGGCACATACATTTGGAAGTTATGATGATATCGGTCAAATTCAGTGGAAGAGTGGTAATCATAGCCGGTTATCATTTCTAAAAATTCACAAGGAAGAAATTACAAGGTCATTTCACATTAATTAACTTGCAATGCACTTCAAAATCTCTTTACGCACTCACCACTGATCACTTTTAAGAACGCAATGTTAATTGCGCCATTAATTTGATGATCCCTTCCATCTCCAAAAAGTTGTTCCAAGTCTTTGACAAATCGTTTACTGTGCTTGTTCAACATTCCAACATAAAGTTTGAGATTCTGGAAACTCTGTGTCTTCATCAAAATCCTTCTCTGGCCATGCCAAAACTTTCCAGTAGAGACCAACACCCCGTTAGTAATGAATGGTTTCATTGTGTCATACACAATCGGTGATTTCACTCCATGTCCATAATCGGCAGACTTGAATAGCTGTTGTATCAACGGACCTGAATGAAGTCCAATGAATGTTTGACCTGCACCAAAAACCTTTTGAATGCCTGGAAACTGGATGTCCCATTCTAGTCCTCTTTTCAAAGCTTCTACAAAAGATACACATGAACATAGACCGTATTTTTAAAAAATGCTCCACAACTTGAAAATGACCATCTCTAAAATCTTTAAACCCTATAGTTACCCGAATACGGCAAAAATAAGGGTATATGGCCAACCAATTTGAAGGGCAGGAATGGCTTCGGTCCAGGGATATCTTCCACTCCAAGAACCTTCTGCTTATCATCCTCAGGCCCGCCATCAAGTTTTGACACACTTTTGGAGTAATATTTCAGGAACATAATGAAAACTAGAGTGTACGTTAAATAACTCAAAGAACACATCACCCTCCCTCGCAATCGCAACTCTTCGATAGGAAAGTCCGAAATATTAGTATCATTTCTTTCAAAAATACTAAAATTCTCCGATTTATTAAACTCTAGCTCCATCATTCTATTAGCTCTATTAAAAATATTGATGAACTATATTAATCAATTTGTTTTCTAATGAACAGTGCTCCTCCTCACTCAAACCTGCGTCCAGAGTGTCGGTCAACCAGTAAATGATTTTATCTTGGAAAGTGCACTTGTAATTACATATTTATACTTTTAATTAGCATCAGACATTAAGAAAATGAGATGATTTTCCCCATTAATAATGTAAGCGACTCCTGAAACCATTTTAGTACCAGTTTTTGTGCGAATATCGGACATTTGAAAAGTGGAATTATGTGATGTGATGTAAGGAAGAAACATCCGAGCAAAATTTAGACAAAAAAACTTGCAAATTATCCGCACCCCCATCCTCATCAAAAGTTCCTCTATCTGGTCTACTCCTATTCATTATTAATTTCTACATTTGCTAATTTATTATCCCGGAACTACAGACCAGTCGTATATTTTAGAATAGGAAGTTATACCTATATGGAAATAAACTCACATGAACAGAATTCTTGGTATTAAGGGTTGTGTATTATTTGAGATCTTAAGGAACTTCAAGAATTATATTTTGATACAGAATCAGAATTAGTCTTGTGTTGTGATGATAGATAGACTGGAAATTATGAAATGAACATGAGTTTTGTGTTAAAATACCTAATAAATAGCGATAATAAATTAATTTAAAAAATTGCAAAATTTCCATTCTTCTTTCGGCATCACTTTAACCAGGAATTGTTGAATGTGTAAAACCGGAAGCAGTAGGCTAATTGCTAATTAGGTACGTTCTCATACGCTAAAAATCAAATTTTGCAAGTCTGGCTTAAACTATACTTACTTGAGAATTTGCAATATACAACACAAGAAGATTCCACTAACCTTGACATTGACATTGCATTTTATATTGCGAATAAGTTTATGCTTGCCCTGTTAACTGAGTGCTTGTAATGCAATCTTAATTACCAGTATACAACATGCATAGTTACTAATCTACCTGAATTGTTGAACCTCTCAACGCTATAGCCACAAGTACGTCAAGGGTGTGAAAAAAATAAAATTGCAAGTTGCGATTTTAGACTAGCACTGGTAAGTAAACTGGTTTGTATACTGTGCCGCTACTGCACTAATTTTATTGTTCATTCATCATTCCTCCTACCTCAATGCAATATTATGTGCAATGTGTAAACCTGCGGTAATTTGTAATTGTTGGGTTTCAATGGAAATATGAGGGGTAGGATTTCAGTCTACGAAGTGTCCACATTTTACAAACTACAACGAGCTTGGGAAATTATCAATATGAGTCATCCAGTTAAATAATAATCCTTTGTTCAAGAACTTTTTATGACGAAAGCTCGTTAAGTTTTTATGATGGAATTTGTACAACGGAAACACTACAAAACTCTACAAATCACTTAAACCACAACAGTTTCAATTCATGGGTAAAAATTTCCATGAATTTTGAATGAATGAAAAATGAATCAGTTATCTTATTTTTAATCTGTCTTTATTCTTAAATTCTTTTTTATTGCATACCTCTCCTGATTTTTTTGGAGAACTTAATATATTGAATAAATTAAAGTAATTAAATTAAAAACTAACAAAAACTGTAAAATTTGAAATCAGTCAGCAAAATTGCATAAAAAATTAATGTGTAAATTAACGTATAAGCTCAAATGTCTGACCAAGTTCCTAACTCTGGTCATATATTTAATCTTTGGAGATATTTCTTTTCTCAAACATAAACACATAGTCTCTTTCTGGTGTCAGCGTTAAGTTAGGTAACAATGCAACATCTTCCAACTTATCAATCGTCTTTATTCTAAAATGCCTTAACACGTACGCTGCCACCATTTTCATTTCAATCATGCCAAACTTGAGGCCTAGACAGTTCCTCGGGCCACCAGAGAACGGAATGTAAGAATACGCATGTCTGCTAGCTGCCTCCTCTGGGAGGAACCTATCCGGGTCGAATTTTTCCGGTTCGGGATAAAATTCTTCAGTTCTGTGGAGAATGTAGGGACTGATAGTCACATTGGTCCCTACTGGAACATCCACAGGCTTTCCTTTTACATGGATTCGGAGTGGTGCTTTGATTTGACGAAGGAACGCCCACACTGGTGGATAAAGTCGCAGCGTCTCTAGGATACAGCGTTCCACATATTTCAGGCAGCCGACAGCTTCGTAAGATAAGCGGTTATTGGAGGTGTGCATGGGGTCTTCAAATATTTCGTCAATTTCTTTTCGACACTGTTCTTGGATTTCTGGGTAGAGTGCCATGCAAAAGAGGAAAAAGTGGATGGTACTGGCTCCCGTCTCATGACCCTTCAAGTTTCAAAACATCATTTAGCGATTTTTATAAAAAGACAAAAATATCATTGGAAATTGGCATGCACATCACATATCAAATTACCCCAAATAGCATTGTGTTCACTTCATCCACCATTTGATCATCACTCACTCCAGCGTCAACCAACTCATCGAGTACACTCCGAAATAATTTGGACTTATCCTTCATTGGTTCATCGTCAGAGTCCGAGTCATCGTTGTTGTTTTGGTTACGACTGTTGCGAGCCTGTGCTTCCGCCAATTTTTGCCTGTGTTCGGAAATCCTCTACAACAAAAAATACCCTTTCACAATAATTTGTACAGAAACATTTTAGATAAATCAGTTATGAAATGCTATTCTTACCCTTCTTGCAAATGCGAATAGTCCTTGAATAGCTTTATCAGTTCTCCAGGCCATTGGTGTCAGCTTCCAGATCATATTCGGGACAAGCCAAGGATGCATAAGGCGATGAGCTATTGTCTCCTTCCATCTTTATATCAATAAAACGATTTGTCAAAAAAATGCACAAAATTTCACAATCTCCATTTACTAATGTAAGTCACTCACTGTTGAAAGTTATGATGATATTCGAACCCTTCTTCTGTCCCGTTAATATCAAACCCAGTAATCATCTCACAAATCACTTCCAAAAAGCTCGCATTTATTTCCTCATTAATTGTATGAGGCTTTCCATCTCTGAAGATATTATCGAGACAATCGACAAATCTCTCACAATGATTATTCAGCATTGTAATATATGCCCTTAGAGATTGAAAGGACATGGTTCTCAGCAAAATTTTCCGTTCCATTTGCCAGAATTTTCCCTTCGAGACTAAAACTCCATTAGTGATGAATGGCTTCATGAGATCATAGACGATAGGTGCCTTCTCCACGTGCGCATAATTGGTAGCCCTGAGCATTTGTTGGATCATATCTGGCGAGTTGAGGACAAGGACGGTTTCGTAACACCCAAAAATTTTGAAAATGTTTCCATACTCCTCACAAAAGCCTTTCAAGTTGCTTAAGGTGCCTAAATATAGAATCAAAATATTTTCCTATTAACAGTCTAAAAATGAACTTTACACTTTTTAAACTTTAAAGACTTACGGTGAGCTGGCAAGCATTGTAAACAATTGCCTATAAACTTGCCCCACGGCCTTGGCCCCGGAACCACTTCCAACCCCCTCACTTTCTCCCCATCCGCCATTTCACATTCTTCTCCCATGAGACTTCTCCACCATTTTTTCAACTCTTCCTTATTATTATGCCAGAACTCAGCCAGAAAGAAGAAGGTTACTATACAGGCCAAAATATATGTTAGCAATCCAGTCCCCAGCACAATTAACCCGTTACTAGTAGCAGTGACTCCTCCATTTCCTCCAGAGACGATGGAGGGATTTTCCTCCAGCAGACCCATTTTCGTACAGTCAGAAACAAAACTAGAATACTAATAACCTAGTAAACTGTGGCTTTCAAACTAATACTTTTTTGTTCTCGATCCTTCCTCTACACCGGATGAAATCTGTTTAATCAATTGTAACCCACTGCAACTTCCTAATCATCTTTTTTTTTTCTACTTCCGCCAGCCAGATGCAGGGATGTGCTGACCACACCATATTAATTTCCATTTAAGCTAGTCTGTAATTAGCATAGAGAGTAGGCTAGACCAGCTAACTGCTAAAATAGTGGTGTAGGTTTAATTGTTCATATTAAAAATTTACGTTGTGAGAAAAAAAGGAGATGAGAAAAATAGTGGAAAGTAAACCAGTCAGTGATTCAGGGCTTATCAGTTTCCTCATGAATTAAATGGAATAAAATAACGAAGCATGATGAAAACGCATCCAGGTAGTTTATCATGTTGGATGTATTCTTCTCAAGAAGTCCGGCGGAAACAAAGTCTCCATAAAGTTGAATGTTATGCACTCAATCATTTAAAGTACTAATCCCCTTATTATGAAATACTTCATTTAAAGTTGCTCTATACAAGAATGGAACCTGTTTTTAATGCATCCTTAGCATATATTTGCGAGAAACGAAAACCATTAAGAACTATTGGGTGAAGTAAAATATCCCCAGGACTACTTGTATTTTTTCATACTCCATCAATCATCCTGATACAAAGTCGTCATACAAACATCACCGGTAAAACAAAGGATAAAAAAGCATTTTGCAGACTGCATGCACAGTTTTTTACAAACCACACAAAAACCAGTTTTATCATTGGTTATGCAACTATACATGTAACTGATATTATAGCCGTAACTTGAGTTTGCTTGGGAAGAAATGGATAAAAAAATATGACAAAAATGTACAAAGCTCTGATGACTTTAGTTACACACATTTCATGGCTCCAACTTTTTTGTTCCATCACAGAATTTTGCAATTATTCTTACTCTGAGTAGGTCACTAATAACTTGGATTACGCTGTAATTTCCAGGACAATTAGGAAGCTTATTCGGTTAACTGAAAATCGGTTAATTACCAAGTTTTGTGAATAATCAGTTAATAACCTACGTTTACTAATATTTTAACATTCATAGGGATATTTTCCATGTTGTCAGCTGCAATTGTAACAATGCCAGTTTAATTAACTATGATGCATTATGGAAACTTGCAGCTCACGCGTCTAAAAATAAGCCACCTGCTCGCAATATTACACCATGCCGTAATATTGTCTGAGGCAATCCTCGAAATCCCTAAATATTTTGAATGTAATTCACACTAAATTATTTACAAAATAACTTGAAAACTTTAATTATTCCAAAAAGCCTTATGTAACAAAATTCACGAAAAAGCAAACAAGTGGAAAATTGTTATTTTGCGTCATGTCGTCCTTCGCAAAAAAGTTTTCGATGAAATTCAGTCAAAATGTGTAGAAACTGGAAGTATCAACAAGCACACCCAAGGTCCATAAAAAATAGTGGTACATGTCTAGCTCACGTTGGTTGAAAGGAGAAATAAACTTTTTTAAAGTTTTAAAATTCGCTAATCATGTACCTTTCCAGTGAACTAGTTTCATGACACATTTAACAGGAAATCATTAGAGTGCCCATAAGCTATTTTTAAAGTAGTTGCGCAACTCATCATTATATCCTTGTATTCCAGCATTGACAAACTGTATGGAAATGTCATTATTTTTTTAAACTATCGCATTCGTAGAAAATTTATTCTCTGGAATACAGGAAAAATTATGAAGGTGTCATGTCATTCACGCTTTTAAATCCATATTAATGTGATGGCTTGTCCATTAACTTGCTGTTACCATTATCCTAAGTACTATTTGATAGACATTATGACATAAAGTGAAAAAGAAATGCTTATGGCAAAACTTGGAGAAACGGCCCGAAGGATTCTTCTATGCTATTTATAATTCTCTTGTTTTCTTTTCGCAAAAATCCATAGGTGGAACCATTTACTGTATTGAAACTGAAGCAGGTGGAGGGTAACTCTTATTCGGAACTATATTCATGTGACATGGAATGAAAAACATACCTGCTTGAAAGAACATTTATAACAAGAAAATCTGGACCGATGAATGAGTAGCTTTGTATGCCAATTAAGTGGGTTGGCGTTGCTTTTGGCTATGATGAACTAGTTCTCTAGGTACTTTACATTCTCACTAGCCAGCCGTTTATAATGTCATCCTCGTGTTTGACATTTCTCTCGCAAAAAAATACATTTTTTTTTGCTACAAACGAAGTGTCTGACCGGAATTACCTCTTTGTTGTATTATTGTGTTACGTGAGGTGTGATATCCTTTAAGTATTTTGTTATTCGTCTCAGAATTTAATTTTGGATCATAAAAACAAATATTTACAGATATTTACAGCCAAAAAAAGGATGAAGGATTCAATTAATATTATTGCTCTTTTTTTAATAAATCGCATCCATTGTGAGATTCAGCTCGTGCATGAAGCCGGAAAAGGTAACGCAATACCAGCACACGTTGGAGTTTCATAAGGTTATTTTATTATGTTTTCTGTAGAACTTTCAGTGATGCTTTCCATACATGTTAGATCAACTATTACCTCATTTCCAAAAACACAGTTTGAGAAGGCAAAGTGCTGTTGTGCTTTCACTGATTTTGTATGAGTGATCAACATTTCCAAGAGAAAATGTTGATCCTCATATGATACCTCATAAAGTTCCAATTGGTGCTCTGACAATACCTTTCAGTTACGGAAATAAATATCAGGAAAAATATGAGTTGGTGGAGTAATAATTTTCCATTATATTTGCAATATTCCATGCGAGCTTCACTTGCTTCAAATCAAATTATGTGCGCCATATGGACAATAATACATATTTAGGCATCTTAAAGCCATAGTTTGATATCGCCCTAAAAACAACTTCCTACCAGTGCCCAACATATCTGCCCGATTTTCCCCATCATCTTATCCTCGGAAACAGATATTGTGAAATGAAATGCTTTGTTTACTATGAAGGCGTAACTATACTGGACCACAATACGGAATGCGGCTCTTCATCACATTTTCCTGGTTTGTAATGTTGAGTAACAGATAATAATGAAAGTCATGCGTTCTTCACAATCGTATGAGCAAAAGTCCTTCCAGTAATGGAGAAGTCGTAAAATGTGTATCATCAGAAACGCAAAATTATCTAAAAACGAGGGGGAAATACATACCTATTTGTTTACGAAGTTGTATGACAGATTATATTATGACATGATGTAAGATAAGGGCATTGTAGCTTCTACACGTGTTTCCTTATTTCGGGAATTTTTCAGAAATATGGCAGGAGCCACGTCACAAAGAAAAAGTTCATTTAGTTTTGCTCAATGGTTGATGTTACTAAATCCATAAAGATTTGTTTTGTAATTGTTATTCGTTTGATAACCGATATTACTTTGAAGTTCTCAGAAAAAATTAATTGTTTCAATTTTCGGAAAAAATTGAGATGACTGAAATATACCTTCATAACGCTCATGAATTATGTGCTTGACATTCCTGTTAAACTGGCGGCATGCAAAATATATTACATGAAATTTTTAAAAATGAATTTGTAGCCATAATTGTATTTTATTTAGCAATGTTCAGAGTAACAAAAAGCTTCAAAATTACATATAAACAATTAGACATCATTTTCACAAAGAAATGAGTACTCTTTCAAATTTGAAATTTTGATTAGAAGCTTGAGTTCCTCCTTAATATCCAGAGCAAGTTTATGAACTTCTCTTTTGTTTAAAACAGTTTCCTTTGCGGTAACTGCTATTCTGATTTCATCTTTGTAGCTAAAAACGCAAAATACGACACCAGCTACACCCTCCAGGGTACCCGTGGACATTCGGAAGTCTACCACCTCACCCGTTCCAACGGAAAATCCTACTTGTTCTCCAGCAATATTTGTGATTCCAGTTGGGGCAAATTGATTTACCACAAGTCTTGTGAGAGGATATAACAAACTGCCACCCAAGATTGCAGTAAAATTTAAATACCGGGCTCGCTGAGTTGCCCTGATCTCCTCGAAACTATCATTGCATTCCTTCAGTCTCTGAATGACATTTTCCTGCTTTGTTGGCAACTCTAGGAATCCCATGTAGTAATGATTGGTCAAAATTTCTGGATGATCCGGTTTTGGAAGTGTGTAGCCAATGGCGACGTCACCTTTTGTGAGCTCATCTCCACATTTCCTAATTGCTCCAGCGATAATACTCATAAAAACTGAGGACCCAGTAACACCATTTGTTTTTGCAACATTTTTCGCATCCGACATTAAAAGTTTTGGGGTGAAAGCGAGAACCATTTTTACGTCTCGTCCTTTCCAGAATCTGTACACTTTGAAAGGATGAAAATGGCTTTTCGGCACAATAATCGCAATATAAATGTAGTGTCGGAAAACGTGAAGAAAATAAAACGTGTAGAACTTCAGCTTATCCAGCCAACTTTCATTGTCATTTTGAGATGGCACTGATGTCAATTCTTGGGCACCCAAGCATTCCACAAATAGTTTGATAAGCGACTTCCCATCAGCCATTACATGGTGCATTCTACATGCCACAAGGGTTTTTGGAGTCGTGACATGTTGGTCGTTTAATTTGATATTTCTGAATAAAATAATTTCCCATGGACTCCTCCGTCTCTGGTATGGAATGTCAAGTAGACTTTGGTGTATGCTGGACAAATCTTTGTAACTTTTCTCACAACACTGATTTCCGATATTTTGAAATCTCTCTACTATGTGGTTATCAATTCGAAAAGTATCATCATTTCTCCAAATTCTGAATCCCATGAAAGTTGTCAAGTACTGCTTCAATTCTGGGTATCTATGTCTTTTCGGATTCCATTTGGACCGAGCTTCCAGCACATTCTTAACGAACAAGGACTTCAATTCGTCAAGTGGAAGGTCACCGTTAATTACCAATGTAGTTACTATAGAGTTTCTCGGAATTCGGGTGACATATTCTTCCTCTAGCCACGCGTCCATGTAGCTAATAAACTTTCCATAGCTTGGCTCAAATTTGCTGAAAACCTTGGCAATACCGTAAATTGGCCAGCTTATGGCTGCAAACAAAGGGAGAAACAAAACCCCGAATAGAACAGAGATCAAGTAAAGTACTGACTTTGGGCTTAAAAGCAGTGACATACAAGGGGACGCCCATGAAGTCATCTTTTCTACTTGGTTGATACTTAAGTAAATGAAAATACATTCACAAAAAATAATAGAATAGGTGTCAGGAAAAATTGCCTGTTTTCACATAATATAATATATTATAATGATATGAGGAGATGCCATGCACTATGTCAATAGACTTTTCTTGAATGAACGTTTCGATTTTGAAAAGGAGTAACAATCAATGCTCGTGCAGCGTATGCCAATCAAGGGTTTTTATGAGTTCAAAGATAATCAATTTTCTCACACTTGTCTTTCGCATGTTTTTCTGGAATCCAAGCATTTAATTAGACTGGATAAAATAAATAAATGGGTTGAATAAATGAATTTTCCTCCTATAAAGCGTGAGAAATCAGATTTTGAAAAGTAAAATATCAGAAAACCACACGCCCGAATGAGTAGAAACTCAATAAATTAAGCTTTATAATTCATATTTCGTCTGTCTGTAGTTCTGTCAATTTTTATCTTTATTTATAGTGAAACTTTCGTCGCATTCTTTGGTACATATTTTGTAAAGTCATATAAAGATATCGCAGAAAATTATCAAAGGCATTTTTTGTAATTTTGACAGTTTGCAATGTGCTTTGCAAAAACCATTTGCCCTCTTAAATGCAGTTAAGAGGAAATTAACATCTTTAATAAAATTAACGTGCTAAGCATTGTCTATCGAAGTCAATCGCTTATTTATCATCAGAATCTGAAAATCCCTACAAGACCTAAAAAACAAGCAAAAGTAATTAAAAATTTTTCGTTCCTAAAAATTAGTGCATTTTAAGCACAATCCTTGTCGTTTTTGTCATGGGTTTCACACAATTCTTATTGTAAAACCACAAAATTAGCAATGTTCTATGCTAATAGAAAAGTCGATATGTTTTGGGATAAGGGGAAAGTCAGAAAATACAATATAAATACAAAATTTGTCGATGTCAATTTGTTTTGAAGTATTTTTAGGGAAATAATCATATATTTGAAGTGAATTCAATAAGTATTTAGGTCGACGCCGTTTACAAGAAGTTTTTTTTAATATACATCCCCGAGGTGCGAGATGGGAATGATGAGTTCTTGAAAGAATTTGTAACATATTATAATCAGGCAAATAAAGCATGGCCCGATTTTTTGAAGCTCCCTCGCACTTAACCCTTTCACATCATCGTCCAGCCAGTCACATTCCGACGCTACACAATGAAACAAAGTGTAGTG
>JAQIXX010001445.1:0-33847 GCA_034700605.1 Willowsia nigromaculata
CAAGACTACCGTATGTATGAAAGTGCATATTTGTCCATGTATTCAGACGTTTGTGGGAACATTTTCATTTATAATTAACTATAAATTGACTTTTGCACGTATATGTATGGTAGAAATGTACTTTTTAATGAAAAGTGCGTACCCATCTCTTCTAATATGCAGACAAATAAAATCCCAAAAGTCGACGCTTGCTGGTAGAAGCCCCCCTCAATTACTCGCCTCCCCCAAATAGACGCCCCGGCGTCTACGTTCCCAAAAATCGATGATTGCTCGTACACGCCCCGGCGTCTAATTGCGAATTTACGGTAAGTATATTAGTCAACTCTTTCACAAGAATTTATTAATCGTTAATTTTTGTCGTAGTGTTGGTTTATCTACGCTGAAATGAAGATTGAAAAAACGGAAGCCGCAGATATTGCAAGTTACGCATCTATATTTTTCAGTTTTTATGAATCTGAACATCCACCCAAGCCATAGCATGTAGGCTATAGCATTTTCTAACACCAAACAATCTGCTTACAAGTTTATCCTAGAAAAACTTCATGATCATACGTATAGGTACATAAACAAAAATAAAATAGAAATAAATATGTACATGTGTTTGCAATTTGTATTTTTTCTTACATTACGAGTTCATCTGTTTATTTCTGTATGTGTATGCCGCATCTATTTCCTGGCTTCCAGGAAAATGCCAAACACACAACAACTAACTTCTTCATACTTTTTCTTTTCCCTCTTACTTGTCCTTTTACTGAAATGTGTGTTTCTGCTGATGGAGAGCAAGAGAAAGTAAAGTAGAAGAAGTGAAAGGAGGAAACCTTATGGAAATGCTAGTTGAGACATTTGTCACAAGCCAAAGTAAATCCTCAAAGGAGCCATGAGTCGAAATTTTGTCCATGAAATGAAAATATCACGTTCACTTTTTCCCAGCATTTTCTTTTCCTCTTTCCTGACTACGTATGAGTTTGTAGGCGAGCATCTTCAGTTAAATGTAGTTTATTTGTATTGCTTGCTTACACAAAACTTGTATTAGAAAAGTTTTGCTCATTTTATGTATTGAAGTGTAAGTGTACTGTAATTTTACCTGTATTGCCGCAGTTTTTCTAGGAAGAAAATATAACTTAAGCAAAGAATATTGTTATTACTTTATTATTCCCTTTCCAACTAAAAATGCTAGAGCTGTAATATGAAAGAGAGGCAAATGTATATGCAGGCTTCATGGATCTAGTTATGAGTCCAATTTACAACCTATACTGGTGCTACAGTTTTTGCTTTCAGCTTATTTTTTGGCGTACGGGTCTCATTTTACCCCGTTAAACAAAAGGTATTCCAAGCCGTTTCTCCTATACTTGTGTCCATTTCATGAATTTCGGTTTTTTAAAGTTTACAGGATAACATTAACATTAAAGCAAATGATATGGCATCAAAAATGAAATTAGATCTTCCAATGCCATGAAAGTAAGTTTGGAATCCGGATTACTGCCTCAAAATCTGTAAGTATCTATAAATCCAAACTGTAGAGTAAAACGGTATTAATCCCTATAATGCACTAAACCAAGTTTATTATCAGCACATTATAAACGTGACATCACAAGTAAATCATATGTAATACACCGAAAAACCCGGTCCAACTTTCATGTATTTTGTTTCGTGTAAGAAAGCATCAAAATATAATGGGCTCAAGTGAAATGGGAGGAAACCCCACAGACTGGCAAAGATACTCGAATTTCACCACCCCTTTTATCTTTGTGGATTATCTTACCACTTAAATGTCTTATCATCACCACCATCACGACCGTCATTTTCGTCATTATTGCATCCTCCAACGATAATCGTATTGCCGATTGGTTGCCGTTTGATGTTATCACCACCGCATCAAATAAAATTGAGCATCTTGAAATACGTATTTCCTTCCAAAACAACAAGTTGATAAACCCTTGTGTCTACCCTGATGCTACATTAGCTTGAAAGGTAAAGAAAAACTTGCAGAAATGCAGGCAAAATACCAGTTTATATAGAGTTTTGGGGTGACACGAGACATTCGATAATTTTAACCCCGTTAGCTTACAATTGCCATGATCAAAGTGTAGAGTTTCTCGCAGATGGACATAAACTTCATGATTTTCAGTCTGCATGTAATTTATCGTGGTCAAATGATAGTTGGTACTTCACTACTTCAACTTGTAAAATTGGTTGATGCGTTTATTATGTAAGAGTGTCAGTGAAGTGGAAAAAGCAGATGAAGAAAAGAATAGTGTAAATCAAAAGAGACAAACACAACAGTTGGGCACAAAAGCCAACCCTCCAGATTGAGATTATCAACAATGCAGAGGAAAGGGCGAAAGGCACAGACAAGCACACAACAAAAACTGACTGTGAGGCATAAGGACAGCAGTGGAGGAAAGTCGATCTATCTTCTTTGCAGTTAAATCAAATCTTCATCCCCTTTGGCTTGCCTAATATTGTCAATGAGCATGTTGGAGTATATGAATGTATAAATATATATTTTGTCGTATTGTTAAGAGTCAGCTAGTCAATGCCGAATTGTTGCATTTCGCATTACAATAATATGCATTCATTAATGTATGCATCATGTGGAGATGATAAAATGTAAAATGAAGGGGTGTCGCATATCTTGCATTGCTCTCTAACTCTGCTTTTTACCATCCGTCTGTATTATATCACGCATATAATCAGGCACAATAAGATGATGGTAATCAGTCACTTCACTGACTTGACTGAAACGAGCCATTTCACCCGACTTGTCGCGTAATAATGATGCAATAATGTGTTTATGATAGGAAAAGAAAAGATCTGATTCTCTGATATAACAGTGAGAGCATAGTCTATAGTAGTAATAAGAGATACATATATATTCTGAGCCTTCATAGAATTTGGTACGTGGATCAGGGTTGGATGTCGTAAATTGGAAAATAACGCTAACAAAATAAACTAACTAAATAGCTAATTCAAAAAGTGCCACTTCCAATTTTTATTTTATACTCTGGTGCTTATTGCCCGCTGAAACTCAACCCTGTATTTATAATACAGTATAACTTGCTAGGGATGGACTAGTTTAATAAGCTAGGATGTAACCCACATAATGATAATGAATGATATTTACTCAAGGATGAAATAAAGTAGGGTGGCTATCAAACCAATGCTTATGCCAATAGTGTAGTTCGTATTTATTCACTGTTTTGAAGTGAAGATGGAACTTATGGCAGATACGGAGTCCAGTACGCTACGAACCGTAAAGATTAAAGTAAGGTGCACTACACCATCTCATAGATAAACAAAAATCTACTATTTGCCGACATGATATGCGCTGTGATATACCAACTTGGTAAAAATGAATAAATCTTACGCTAACTTATCGCGCAGCTTTATGCATATACTGGGTTTTACTTTCTAGCCAGTTGTTATAAGCTAGTCTGAAAATTTAATGGACGGACACACAAAAGCGTTTAACAGGAACGGTTTATGAAGCACTAATATGCAGTAGAATAAAATGAAATGAAAGTGAAAATATTTCCATTTTAATACTTCATTTGTCACATCGTATCATAACCATTCCCAGAAGGCATATGGCACACTGGAGAAGGAAACAATTAATAAAGTTAATTTCCTTACTTTCTCCAGAATATAAAGACATAGATGTTTTGGTGGATATCCTCTAGTTAGAACTAGAAACGTTATAAAAGCTAGTAATTAGTGAAATGTAAAGATTATTTAAATTAGAGTGACTTTGAGACATAAATAAGATTATGGTTTATATTTTGAATAATATCGCTGAGTGAAAGCTTCAAAGAATTACAAAGAGCCAAAGAAATGATGATGAAAACTTACAGAACGGGTGTGTATGAACCAAATACTACCCTATACAGCAGAACAGCTAAAAGGAATAATGAAAGAAAGTAGTCACAAAGGACACGAGGAAGAAAATAACTTTATGAAATAATCTTTTTGAATGTACCCAAGAAAATATATGCAAGTTTTTATTACAAGCTGTGCTACATAGATATATAAGAGCAAAGTGAACACAAAAATAAGTTTCTCTCTCTCTGTCAGTTAGCACAAAATATGATGAGGGTTCGTTTTTGTGAGGATAAAAGCTGAGAATTTTAGCTGGTTTGTCTATGGAGATTTGGACTGAGCAGCGGAAACGAGAAAGACAAGACGGAAACTATAAATGAAGCTATAATTACAATTCGTTTTTCGTCCACCGTATGCACCATGCCTGTCTGTACAACGAAAAACATAAAAAAGATAAATAAGCTAATAGTAAGTCCATGAATAAATGCATGACAAATAAAAGGCAGATCCAAAAGTTGGTTTAGGAATTTGATAACTGAAAGACTTGTTTAATCTATTTCCTTGAACTTCACTCATTTGTACAACATTAACCCGTAATCCCCGAAACTATTTGAAGATACATACCTTGAAATAATTATGTTATTTTAAGCAAACTTTTATACCCTGCTTATCAGCATCTTTTTGTAAAAAGAATGTGTGTTTAGATGGACAGACATTGAATCAGTTGAGCTCAGTATCATACACAGTCTCACACCCATGGATCACGTTACCCCCACTTTGTCTTACGTGAGCTTTGTCAGTGGCAGAATGTACTGTGACTGTTCATAAAGCCAAGCCAAAGATCCTGGCGACGGTGCTTATCCAGGTGTTTATAATTCAGTCAATTAAAAAGAAAACTTAAATAGTTTTCCCATTACTGTAAAAATCAAAAGTATAGTCTTTTCAATGTCATCCACCGAGTTAATTTTAACACACTGCTTGTCGGAACTATTTAGAAGTTCAAAAATGACCTCATTTCCACCTTTTATCGTTTACCTTAACGATAAAAGTTTCACTAAAATTTCCACACCAAAGCTATTCAGATCTATTAAGTACTTCCTTTGAATGAAAGTAATGAAATGAGAACAAAAATATAATAAAAGATGAGAAGGTGAGAAAATGAAAAGCAAGTGAAAGAATGGTAGAATAGAATATTAAAAAACGATATACTGGCTTGGTGAATACACGAAATTCTGCGTAGTGTTACCTTTCCTCTTACATTGACGACAAAGGAAAACAGCCACCTAGAATATGAGGAAAGATTATCTTATTGTGTAAATACGCCTGTTTACTTAGAACCATTTAGATTCACTTATTTCCCCCGCTTGAATAACCTCTCAGTCAGGAACGAGATGAGGAAGGTAAAATAATAATATTATGGTTTTATGGTGAATTACTCAACAAAATTATGGGAAAAGGAAAGTTCGGAAGTTGAGTTTAGTCAACAAAAAAGAAAAAAAAGTCAAGTCATCCAAGATATTGTTTGGATAACATTTTTTCTTTTCCACGTTTACATTACAACTCCACCACGCACTCTTCACTTTCACCTTATTTTCTCCAACTAGTTGTTGTATGATGATTATCATATCACGGATGACTAAGTTGTCTTAAAGCTTGACTAAACTCTAGCCAGAGTCGTAACGATGTGCAAGTACGCAAGTAACTTATAATGATATGGAGCGAGAGAAAGAAGTGGTGGAAAGCAAAACGGATCGTGTTTGTCAAAGACAACCAAGAAGAAAAAAGTTTTTTTTCTCTCGTGTCTTAAGGAAAAACGTACGTACAACTACTTACTGTTTTTTCTCCTCATTCGAAGAATTCATGGATATCTTTTTCTTCTTTTCCCCTCGTCTTATTCTTATTTCATTTTCCTCCAATGCCAACGATATCCTCTATGCATGCATCCCACTGAACAAAACGAACCAAGTCAAGTGTCTATGTCTCTTGTGCTGTGTGTGAATGTAGACGAAGACGAAGCCAAAAGGCGGTAGTATAGCACCTCTCTACTTACACATCTTATTTTCTTAATCTTCTGAGCAAGTCACTCAAAGCCGTCCGTCACACACATTTTATATGCATTAAGATGAACAGTTGACTACGATATACGGCATTATTCTGAATAAAAAAATGTTGATGGTGGAAGAAGTGCTTTGTAGAAATGATGAAGCAAAAATATAGAAAAAAGGAGGAAAAAATTGAGATGAGAAAGAACATAAAGTCATTTTTAAACTAGAGGAAAATACTGCTTTGCATACGGATAACTACGCAAATGGCTGAGTTGGTTCAAAAAGACAATGTCTTGAATGTCTAGTGTAGCGTTACATTGGCGAAGGTTAAATGGATGCATAATTTTTTCATGCTTTTCATTCACCCTCTTCTTTTCTTCCCTTCCTTTCTCTTGTTTCTGTTCAATGTGCCATCATATAAGTTTTTAACGAGACTTTATGACATTAACACGAGTCTGGCAGATAAGAAGGAATAAAGCTGGTAGAAAAGGCAGCGGTTTAAGTAATATTGAAAGACTGCTTGGATTGAAGCAGGAATCCATTAAGTTTATTATCGCATAAGACCATTAGCTAGAAAAAAACGAACAAGAAGAAACGCTAATAAGGAGTTGCTTAAAACAATAGGAAAATGAAGGGGCACGAAGCCTAGAATGACACACTTCATGTGTGCTTTGTTCATCATGGAATGGATAATGAGCAATAAAAACATTGAAATGAACATCCCACACCTTTTTAATGGCGTGACTGCATTTTCTAAGACTGGCTTGGTGAATGTATACGGAGGAACGAATGTTTACAAAGAGAGTGGACCAATTGAGTCAAGTGTACTTTAACATCGTCGTGCTTTCTCTGTTTCCAGCAAAAGAAAACACTTCACCAAAGACTTTGAGAGCGGTAGGTAACTCTTTTTAAAATAGTGTTTTGTTTTCCAGTCACATTTTTCATTCTAGCTTAACTTTAACTATAAGAAGGTTGGTAAACTCTATTGGCATTATAGTATAAAAGTATATAAAAGTGTGTAACTCCAATAATGGCATGTAATATATTTATGTACTTTATTATATTTTATGTATTTAAAAACCTCATTGAATATTCCAAACAGAATCTGTTCTTAAACGATATCAAGAAGAAATAGGGTAGCTTAACAAGGGAGAGTTGCATATTTCCACTTTAAGATTATAATATACGCCTTGAGCCATGTAGTAAGTACTTTGTATGCGTGCTCGTTTATGTGACATCATCATTTTATGCATGCGACATCAAAACATGAAGGGAGTGTAACAGACAGTGTACGTATGGGTGGGTGGGCTTACTTTTACATGAGTACAAAGTTGACACTGCGAATATCCACTGTTAAATGGGTTACAAATGCATTGGGAGCGAAACCCTGAAAATCCAAGAAAACATTTTAGGGAAAAGATTTGGGTTTTGCTGTTAGCATTGAGGGAGTTGAGGAACCTATAAGCGTGTGTTCGCTGCTTCTATTAATTCATATGTACATTAATCATTGAATTGACATTTTGGCACTGTAATTTTAAAATAATCGACAGAGAATTGAAATGTTTCTACATACATGTGTAGTTTTCGACACCAAGTTTCATGATCAGAAACCTTAAAACAACGTTCCCGTCTTCAAATCCAATATCTTGATCTTAAATATATCTTCAAGATGGGCACCAGGATCATAGCGCTCAGTGCACTGATGAGAGCATGGCAAAGCATCTCAAAACACGAGGGTTGAAATAGGGGAAAGTGAGTAAACTCAAAAGAGAATGCAATAATACGAAGGACAAGAGTAAAAAGTAATTGAGCTGTACGTGAGAAAAGTCTATAATAAAAATCGTTCCTCGAACAATTTCTTCCACTTTTATTTCCTCTACTAGTGATACACGTAGATCTTTACACACCCATACAATTATTACTAGAGAAAGTGACTTTTACGTGCCTTTTATTATCACTGTATCAATTCTACTACCTTCTCTCAATTGCTATACTACTTTTTTTCTATAGAGTAAATTGCAAAAACACGTAAGCGGAATGATGATGACGAGAGTCTATAGAAATCAACCATCGGAAAACAGGAAATAGGGCCATTATCTCCACTCAATTGACACTCAACTACCATTTTATGGGCTTTACTCGTTTATTTTTAGTTAAGCGAGAGAAAAAGGGAGAGAAAACTATCTTACAAAGAAAAAATACAGAAAAAAGCTTTAATGAGTGATGGGGTAAGATAGAATAGAGAACAAAATTAGACAAAAGCATGAAAATGAATGGTTGTGGTGATTTTGAATTGCTGGAAATCAAATCTTTACAAATTTCTGAAAAACTGCTTGCAGCATAACGCAAAGTTACAGTTACAAGCAAACGACTGTTCTTTCTTGTTTATTGGAATCAAAAAGCATTTTACTGCTCAAAGGGTCATCCCTAATGAAAAATCTTAACATTTTCATGACATGTTTTTCGTCCTTGAATAAAAGTAGAATGCCACATAAGCATAAGCGCATCAAGCGTAATCATATTTTTGACCAATACATTCTTAGCATTACCAGAACTTTTTAAATAATTTATTGTTTGTTAGTCGAACATTTGTTATTTCACTGCATCATAAAACATGGAAGTCCAAGGCACATCTCCTGACAAAATCATGGCTTTCGCATTTATCATCTTGCTAGTGAATCATCATCATCGTCAACATAATAATAATAATAACTTTCGAAGCTAAAAGTGAAGATTATAGACGTAGGGAAAATTTTGTGAATGCAAATGATCCAGGAACGAAACGTTAAACTCTATACATTTTATTTCGGTGTATCAACGTAGTAGATATTGTTGTACATAAGTTTTGCAGGTTTATACACATAAACAAGACGGTAGGAAGTGGGACTGTTCTACCGTTTTATTATCATCTCTGCCTTCCTTGCTGCCTTACTTTTTGCTTTTGGAAAGACCGAACGAACAAATACTTTCTCCGTGACAGGAACATCCAGATAGATAGATTGTCTTGCGTTCACTACATTTATCATCAGCCCCAAAGGGCCCAACTTTTGATGGGTACGCTATTTCTATCGTTTGACTGGTTCTGTGTTGGTGTTGGTGCCACTGCACCGGCAGTAGAGTAGAGAGAGAATACAATATTAGATTTTGTGCATGTAAGTTTTTCGTTTTTGTATCTGTGCACTGGAGTAAGTATGTGCTCGTACAGAAATGAGCAAAACAAACACCCCATTCATTGTTGTCGTTTGATGAAGATGAGCACACACATCTTGCACTTTTTGATAGATAATATATTACTTGTAGCTACACTTCACTTTATCTTCTATTTGAAAATTCACAAAATAAATATACAGGCAACATATTAATGGTGGATGGTGAATGAGAGCGCTACATGAACCATGCCTATAAGGGCAATATGAAAATATGCATTAAGTATTTTAGGAAAACCAGCAGAGATCCAAGAGGAAGAGGATGAGTTTTTAGCAAAGTGCATTATAAAAACCAATTCTTCATGAAGTTCCTCTCTGATAATTTATTATCGTGTCTACTGTCCGTTTATAATCTTTCTTGCGAGGAGGAAGGGGTCTCACGTTATCCCAAAATTCATGGAGTCAAGGTAAACGTCATTCCCTGAACCATGAGCCACGTTCTTACATAACGAAAAATAAGAAATTGTTGCCTTGTAGGAAAATCACTTGCCTTTGGAAAAACTGTTTGTATAAAATACAATTAAGAAAGTTGCTAATTAATACACGCACAAAACCATACTAGTAGTTTACAACTACATAATATAAAATTGGATATGATATATGGCCGTTGTCTCCAGCCTCCTCTTTTCTAATTTACCACAACGGAAAATTTCGCTACCTCAGTCACTTCTCCTGTTATTGAATTAGCCTAGCTTGCTTCTCTTTCCCCACACCAACTTCTGCTACAGATTCCATTTTTCCTAAGTTTGAACAACTCCGTCTTATGAAAAATCTCACCTGCAAAGGTAGGCTACTCACACAATACCTTGGTAGGGTTACAACATGCCAGGCATTTTCCAGACGCTCATCCTGTATACCACAATGCATTACAGAGGCAGCCCAATCTCACCCCATGCCATGCCCACAGTGATTCCATTCTTTAACGAGGCATGTGAAAGCGGCAAAGCCCACTTCTCTAGTGGCTCTCTCCTACTCGCTATGGATCTTCATGCTAAAGCATGATGACGACAAGTATCGAGCTCAGCCACTCAGTTGCCGAAAAAAGTGAATCATCAACATCATCTTATGAAAACAACACAAATACATGAACCACCACTCTAGCATAGCTGTAGTCGTTAGTGGAGCTGGAGGATGAAAACAACGGAAAGCACATCTTGTCCTTGCCTTATAAAAAAGAAAGACATGATGGTAATCTAAGATGATTTTTTATGGCAGGCGCAAAAATAGAAAAAAAATAAAATGAACATTGTATTCTACAAAAGTACTTCAAAATGTAAGTGTAACGGAACGTTACCGCACCGATGCACTTTATCCATATGACAATTTATAGAGATCTTTTGTAACTTAATCTTGTGTTCTCCCCATAAAAGCATTAGCGTTATCTTTTATATTCACTACTATAAGCATAAAAATTTTGTATATTATTCTGGCTTGTAGCAGCAATGTGCTTATAACTTATTTGCCAAGTGCCGAGCGAGCATACGCACAAGCTACCTATATTATCATCCCATCCGATCTACCTATATGTAGTACGCGTAAGAAGCGTAACAATGATGCAGTTGCAAAACGGAAAACGTTTATGATTGTTTGGATTCATTTCTACTAATGTGGAACAATATGCCCATTATAAAAAAGTGTACCTGGTGTACAATGATACTTATGCATTTATTTGGTATTTTGCAGTAGAATGTGTATCCTCAATAATAACAGTATAATGTAAACGGGTGTGATCTGAGAATCCGTACATAGAAATGAGAACATGAACTCTGAAAAGTTATACAATGTTTACATGGCAGTAGAGTAGCGGTGGCACAGCTCCTTTATTTTTGTGGCTCATCCTCTGGGACATCCAAAGCCCATTTTGCTTCCGACTCGTGCAAGCTCTTCTTTTACAAAGTTGATTTTCAAAGTGCTCTGCTACGTTTTCAGCGTTTTACGTATGAAATGCATGTATGGTCATAGATTCATAGAGAGGTAAATACTTCCTGAGCAATGACAACATATTTGTGTCTTAAGTGGCGGTACATGACCAGCTGCATTTTCTTTACATTTCTAATAATATGAGTCAGTACATCATAACGAATATTTTATGGCAAAAAATATGATCTAGATGATGTTGATGACGGCGAATGAAATGATAAGATTCGGAAATGGGACGGCTGAAAAGTAAAAAAATACAGTCTTTACAGTCAGCAATATGCGGACAGTTGTGTTATTGCAACATGATCTGATACAATCAAACATAATATTTCATCCCCACATTCATAACAAGTGGGTTATATAAATACCTACTACAAAAGGAGCAGAAGTTCTCAAAAAATCTTATCTGTCAGGAATACGTAATGATGTCACTATACTCACTCTCCTGGAGGCTGATCGTATTATGAAGAATAATAGAAGGGTCTCTATTCTCTGCCTTTGCCTTGATTTTTAATGGGCGATATTGCATTATTGACTATATAAATCCACTCTCCTATTTCATCATCTTATTAAAAATCATATATTCGGCTAATAAATAGTCTCTGCTCTCCCACTCTTCTTGCAAGCACGAACTACGGGTTTCAACTGCATATTTTAAATAGACTAAAGCCAATACACTATATACATGAGCTTGTCATGCTGTGTATGAATACAGAAATGAGTCTTCTCTAACTGAGCATTTTTCCCATGTTGTATGCTTTCTCTTTTTTTCAGATTGACTGGGACGGGATCGAGAATTATATTATTACATGGATCACAGATTAAGCCCTTTGGGACAAAAAAGGGCTGGTGCACTGCTTCCTTATACAGTTTCAACTTTCATTCGGAACAATAAAATACTCTGGTATATGCTTTTCTGAAGCAGCACCAAATGAAATGAACTAGCTGTGAATTTATTCGCATTGCTTACAACACATCACGCAACAAGAACAAAAAGTTACTGACTTACACAAGTTTAGTAAATACATAAAGCCTGCCCCTGTAGCGTATATGCTATACAGTAGCAATAATAATCAGTGAACTAACAAATGATTACTTTTTTCCTTGTGGATTTGAGATTTTTTCTTTATATTTCCCCTCTCTACTAAAACTAGCATGGCAAAAGCAGTGCGTAAAGAAAAGTAAGCATGAAGAAAAGCAGCAAATCATACACTGCGAATATAACTCATAGAGAGATTTATTACCACTCAGGCATGAGTAGCATCACTCATCATCCAGAAAAAATATCATCATCTCAACTCTTGACGTTTACAAGAGGCTAGATTAGTACATGAATATATGTATACGATCAATGGCATGTAATAGCACAGATATAGGAAACATTTTTTACCTCTCATACTTCATTTGACTTCCACAGAATTTTTTAGGGTACCAGAAAAGTTAGTATAATACAAGGCACTTGATATATAGGTAGCAAAACACGCAGTAGAGAATGGATGGGTGCATTCTCCAGAGGCCTATTTAATATGGATGGATGATTGTACTCGTATTCTTATGTCGTATCATATATGCATATCTTGTGATCTTAGATGAACTAGATAGTATTGAAGACTGAAAGATTATGCTCGCTAAAACAAACGAGAGTGAAGATGCAACTACTTTTTTAAATGCAAACAATGAAAGTAAATTAATTGTGTAGCCAAGTTTAATTTTTTCTAATTGGTTTCTTAATCATCTTACAAAAGTTTTTTGCATGTACATACTGTTCTACGCTTCATTTTTTAAATGCTGAGGGTAACATGCAGAAGAAACCGGTGGTAGTAAGCATCATTGGGGAAATCGGTCTACTTGATTTAATTTTCTCTCAGGAAAATGAATTTCAACTATGAAAGCTGTGCATACATTTTTTAAAGAAAACTTTCCCTTCGTAATGCTAATATAAGTTCAAATTAACGTTATGTAGATTCATTTTCAACCAATTTAATGCTGAACTAAAGTCTTTTTTAGTCAACGACGATCATCATGAAGACATGAACATGACATGCCCTGGCACTTGGTTAGATTGAAAAGGGGTAAAAATGATAACGAGTTTTATTTTGTGCCTGAATTTAATGAAAGTAGTACGATACGTGGGAAGCGGTGAAAAAGGGGATACCACAAATACTATTTACAGTCATTGATTGTATGGTGAAAAGGAGCAATAAGCTTTATAGAGGCTGTAACACATCAACAGAATCTATAGATTGACAATATTCAGAAGGATACGATCATTGAAAATCTCTCCTTCTTTGTTTTGTAGTCTCTTGAGATGCATAGAAGGTAACAATATTGCCACTTTCTTGGTTGCGTAAAACACGTAACACATTCCATCTGCTTTCGTTTGCATAAATGGCTTGACATAAACTTGAATATATTCACTTGTTCTTCTGAGAACAAAAGAAAATACAAATAAAATATGCTGATGGATATGCTGTTTGCAGATACTTTTATTTTATCCATTGTCAACTTTGGAATACGAAACGTCATTTATGGTAATAATACAACTCTGTAAGCATATATGCTTTTGTTAACACTTATATAATTCTAGGGAAAAAATTCAATTGAAAAATGTCAATCTAATCTTCACTTGACTTGATGTGAAATACGGAGCACAAAGCAAACAAATGTACATTGAGTAAAACTACCTTTTTTAAAAGAATTTTGCGTGTAACATATATATTTATTATGTCATGTTATACACTTCGTAAACAATTGAATGAAGATACAATAAAGACAACGACATCAACTAGGAAAAAACAAAACGAAGCGTATATGTGTATGAGTGTTAAGCCTCTTTTATTATACATAAATCCTCGTACTCATGTCACCTCCAAACGAAAAGGAAAATTTGTGAAAGAATTCAAAGAAAATAGTTTTCAGACAAAAGAAAAACTACAACGAAAAAGATGTTCTTACTTTGCTTCTTACACACTTTCAGCGCATCTTTGAAAATAAAAGATATTTTCCTCCGTTCTTGTCCATCTTGTCTTTGGGCTTTGAGAAAAGATGAGAAAAAAAATGTTAAAAGGACACAATTGTATGTGAAAGTACCATTTTCTTCTGTTCCTAGAGAGAAGTGATGATGTCATCCAGAACGTCCTCATATGTTCACTGCTGAGTGAGTAGTGAATGGAGTGAATACCTAAAGGGTTTTTTAGCCTGTCTCATTTTTTCTTCATTCTCTGCATCTATTTAAATCCAAGAAAGAGTGCTCCTATAATACATGCCACGCAATGCTCTATTCAAATCATTGTAATTCATGCGGAGAAAGCGAAAGACGTATAATAAGGGATGAGACAAGCAAAATCCAAGGCAGTCACGAGAAAAGAAAGCAAGAAGAAGTCTGTTGGAGGAAAAGAAAGAGAAGAATAATAAATAAGTGAAATGGAGAACTAGTAGTCTGCAGTATAGCGTGTGTGTTGTCTTCACTCACATTTGCATTTAAAATCACAAGGGGGTTGCATGAAACATCCTTGTCTCTTTTTTCCACTTTCGGAACATCCATGTGTACGGAGTCATCATGATCATCAGTATTCCTTTGCTGCTAGAGGCAGTGGCGGTGATGCGGGTGGCTTTTTTATTCCTTTATCCAATGTTGTTAACTAATGCATGCATGCAAGTCATTATGGCCTCAGGGGGTAGCAAACGAGCAACGCTATGCATAATACACTTTTCTACATTAACCGGAGGATTTTCTTTTTGTAAAATGTATGAGCAGGAATTAGAAGATCGGGAGGAAGGAGCACGTCCAATTTATGCAGGAAACGACCATGAATTGCAACTATTTTCTTGTTTCAAAAGTCCTTCCGACGAAAAAATCAGAGAAAGTCTTGCTGAATATTCATGTTGCATTTACGGTTATGTTACCTCCAAATATTTTCAGAATCAAGTAACAAAGGATCAGAAAATAAAGCTGCATATATCCACTTCAGATGCTCATTTGCCCTGCTTCAAAAACCCCCATGCAATGATGATAACAGATCATGCGAAATTAGTGGCAGTAGTAAAGTTAAGTGTAGGTGGATTAATGTACTTTTCAGCCAATCCTATCGTCAACAACTTTATTGGTGATATGATTGCTTTTTGAGCGGCAGAGTAAATTAGATGGGATGGGAGAGTTGAGCGGAAGGAAAGAGATATTGTGGTGGTGGTAGTGGGAAAATGAAGAGAGAGTTAATTTAGATTAGGTGTGAGCGATCCATGATTATTGTTATTGCCAGCACCACAAACACCATCAATACGGTATATGATATAGGTAATCTAGAAACTGATAAGGAGGAGTGAATGAGTAGAGAAAATGCAATGAAGTGACAAGGGAAATTTATTGGATTGATGATGATAGTGAAGTCATGCAGAGAAAATGGAAGAAAGAGAATGAAGATACATTTTCATGGAATCTTCATTATCTATCTATCCAAACTACGAATAAAATAGACATTTGCTTATGAAGGGAGGATGTGTAAAATAAATAAATAAAGTTTGACGATGTGTAAGCAAGCAGCGATACCAGAACTCCGCCACTAACAAAAGCCTAAAAAGTTGGGTTGTTTTTGTGGTGGTGAGAGCGTTTAGCAGTTTACTTCAACGATGTATTGCAGAGATCCCTTCCATGAAACAAAGGAAGAACCAATAATAATAACAGCAAATCTACCATCACCACCACCACCACCTTATTTTCCTACATTGTTTCTCATTTTCTAGCAATATTCATTCACAGATTATTCGCCTCGTAGAAATAACTAAGAACTGAGTGGTTGCATTTCAGCAGCGGAAAGTAGGAACACAAAAGCAAAGTATTATGTTGTTGCTGGTGTTGGAGAAAATTTGTTCACTTTGGTTGCTCCTCTGAACTAAACTAGAGAAGAAGACAGAACAAAATATATGATAGCTTCTCTGTTTCCAGTTGCAATTCTCTCGGGTGTTCACTTGATTCGCCAGCTATTTCTCTCACTTGCTCATTCTCTCGCTCGAGCTCAATTCAACTCATTGCGGAAGGACGAGTACAAATTGTTGTTGTTCTGATGATACTGGTCTATAGCTACTACTGTTTTGCTGCTCTTTATCTGCATTCTCTGCTTCTTTTACCGATAAAATGCATTCAATACTTACACTCTGGTATAAGCTTAGCTGAAGAAAATTCAGTCGAATGTTGTTTCTCACTTGCTAAATGTAAAAATAAACAACCAGCCTATGTACCTTCGAACATGCATAGAAAAACTCATGAAGAAAAGGCTCACTATGTGCTTATTCGGCATAAAATAAAATTGTACGCTATTATATGTTGCCGCATTTAATGCTAAAACTACCGCTGCTATCATCGTTTGGTGCAATAAAAGCTTTGGTGGTAGTGGTGATGTTGATGAGGACGATGATGCGGTGGTTGTTTGAAGGCATATATCTAAAATCTAATGTAAGTAGTAACTGTACTGCATAAGCTTTGTTTTACTCCAGCAACATTTCTCCAGCACAAAATGAGAATTTCGAATCTTTTTCCGGTCAAATCTCTGCGGACACCCAGCTAATTTCTCTTGGCGTTGATGATGATGGTTGGTCTTGTTTCGCTCATGAATTGGGTAATAATGGGGAAGAGAAAAGTTTATGTTATGGAGTTAGTTACAGGATATATAACCTTTTTTTTCATACGACTGTTTCCTCGTTTACTATTACAGAGGTTAAGTCGTGCTCGAACAACATATAGTTAGTAAATAATGCATGCCTCAATACCTTGAAGTGTATCCGGAATGATTCTTTAAATAAGAGTGAGAAACATGATGCGTTATTTTATAAAGCACAACTAAATGTATGCATGTATGTGTGAACGTACTTGCCAAAAATAATAATTATATTCTTGTTTCATATTTTCCACATAGATGCCAAGATTTAATACTTTGAAACAAGTACATATACACCTATAGGTATCCACCGGGTAAGATGCGATGTTTCACTACTGCAGGTCTTGCCTTTAGTTTTGCCTTCCTCTGACAACCTGAAAAGAACATACTCTGCTCTTGTCTCTTTCCTTCTCGTTAAAAGAATTGTTGCAGTGAAGGTATAGAATGTAGGGCTTTCGCTTTCACGTTGTACGTCAAAATTCCAAGACATTTTTCAGACATAATTTGACAGGCTACGCGACCCACCAGGTCTCCCATGAGTATAAGTTTCCGCCAAGACTTGAGAGAAAGCAAGCACGGGTCTGTGAAGAGAAAAATGATGAAAACTTAGCTGGGTGACATGCCGCTACATTATACCTTTTCTCTGCTTAACTTGCTTGTTAGTTCTTGCAGAAATGTGTACGCGCACAGTGTACCTATTTATAAGTACGTACAAATTGCCTTCACACAATTTCCTTCGTGACACAGCGCAAACGACCTAACAAACGAAAGAAAATTTTCTTTTACAAAGCAGTAGCATATATGTATGCATGTCTTTCAAACGGAGAGAAAAATAACAGCGTGACATTGATGTTAACTTTTTTTGGACGTCAAGTGAGCAAGTGAGTGTGAGACGAGTTCAGCTGAAGTGTAAACTTTGTGGTTAAAAGAATACAGAGACCGTGTAAAATGTTGAAGAAGATTGGCAGCTCAGTATTGTGAAGCTTATATTTATGCATGTCTTACCGTTACTTTATCTTGCTTTTTATCTGAGTATTTTGTTATTATATATATTCTTCTCAAATGTAAAATTCATCAACACTTTTCCTGTTGACAGGAACATGTCCTTTTCACTTATTATTTTTAAAGATCTCATCATGTTGACTATACTTTTGAATGAATGTGTACATGACACTTATCATTTTATTTTTATGTTTCAAGACATCAAGATAACAGTGCATGCAACACTGGTGATGGTTTGACTAAACAGCATTATAACAGTAAAAAAGTCAATTTTAAATGGAATGTTAAAGGGTGGTATTGGAAGAACATTTATTAATCCAGAAGAACTCCATTCTCCATTAGTCTTACAAATGGATACGCACTATGTCTTTGCATTGATTTAAATACTGTTTGTTTATAGTAATCATTTTAATATCAAATGAAATGCTATTCAATTTTATCGATATCTTCAATGAACATTGCACAACCAGACTTTAAAAGTATACGTGAGAGGGGTGGTGGTGGCACTCTGATGATAGTGGGCATTTAGCATTCAGTAACCGCAGTGCTTTAATACCATTGAATACAAACTGACCGTCTGGGTTGAATCAGATTGATGCGTTTTATATTCCCCAGGTTGAAAAACTTTCTCTTTCTACATTCCAATTCTTCGTAATAAATAAATCATCTCTGGCCCCGTAAGTCCAAACAAGTCAAACCAAGAATGAAAATTGAAGGGATCTTCATCCATTCAACATGAGAGTAGGATGCATAATGCGGACGAATACACAAATAAAAAAGGCTATCGTTCCCTCCTTTTTCTATCTTCTCAGAGAAAATTCATCTTTTTGATTTTTCTCTTATTTTCCCTAAAAAAGTGAAATTGCCCCTGGTAAAGTTACAACAATTCGACCAAGATTTGTATGTATAACAGTAAAATTGTAAACGTAAAAGCAGTCGTTTTTGGTAAGAATACGAGAAAAGGAAGGATAAAAGCAACTACTTTTACCATTTTTTACGCAGGCAAAGTGGCTCAACCCCCAAGAGGAAACTGACCTCTCGTTTTCGTTTCCTCAAAGTTGAAAAATTTGTTTTGTTGAAATCCCACAGAGCCTTGCACATAGTATTTGGACAGACGGCTTGTGAATTTTCATCTCCGGGCAAAACCTAGCTGGCATGTTGACTGTGTAACAGAGCTTGATATTTTTATGTGAACATTATTAATGGATGGGCATGAGACGTTGTGTGCAATTTCGTATTCCGTAGTCTCTACATTATACATATTCTTATATTTCAATGCTAATAGAACGAATGGTAAAGTGAAACGATAATGCTAATGGTGTGAAATGTAAGTAAGAAGCAAAGTTTGTGCATTTTGTGAAAAGTCCGTCTACATGTATGCCACGGTTCTAAAATAGTTGAATTTGGATATTATCACGGTGAAGCATATATCGGGAAATGAAAGAGTATCAAAAGTTTCGAACACGCAAGAAAACACGACAGAACAACGATAATAGAAAGAGTGTGATTGTACCAATAGCTTCATTTTAAACAATGCACCTACGGTGACTACCTACCTATAAGAAGTACTGTTTAAAACTTATCGTGATAAAAATAATGTTGATCTATAATATTACCAATCAAGCAGTTAAGACTTGCTTATTTATTAACACAGAAAAAAATGATTTATTATCGAAACATGGAAATTTATTTATAAAGCCATGTATTGTATTCGGGGAATTCGGGGATTTCTCGTTGGAAAAACGTGACAAAAATTAATGCTCTTCTTTTGATAATAAAAAACTAATAGTAAAAACTAAGACTAGTAAAACGCTTGAATTTGCATTTCACAACACCCCAAGATTGAATACGTAGTTCGTCATTTGTACGAAACCGAAAAGTCCATGATCATTCTAGATTTAGTATTGTTGTGTCAACATTAACCAGTCCTTGGGCTTGCAACTTCTATTGGTTATCGTTACAAATATTATATATATTTCCGAATTGATCGGGAATCTCATAAAAGCAAGCAAGTTTTTGAAGGGTTTCCCTCAATTTGTAAGCATCTGCAATTAAATTTAGCCCTTTCCAAAAAATGCCGAATTTGATTAGATTACTTTGTGACCACCGTATGAATTTCATACAATAAGGTATATAAATTTCCAATTACTTGCCAAACTAGAGAACTCACAAAATAGAGTTAACACACAACATCTGAGCTAAACAATGCTTGACTATTTCGCTCAACATCATTCGGCAATAAAGCCGAGTCCATTATATATGCTACCATGTCCCTGTCATTATTGTTGCAATACGTACTTAAAATATTGGAGAAAAATTGGAATATAGTGTTGGTAGGTTCGATGGTCATAAATAGAACTTCTGCTTATAGAATGGAGCAAGTATACACACGCAACAGTAATAATGTTGTCGATGTCGAGTACCAAAAAATGCTACGTCAAAAATGATTGCGATCGCAGAAGAAGAATGAACCCAAACTGGTCGGAGTAACGCAAACATTTGCCGAGTAATAAAACCAGAATAAGTAATGATCCAGTACGATGAGCAGACATAAGAATAGCATCTTTTATTCTTTTTCATTCCTCCAACTTATTTGCAACTTGTACACAAAATGATGATGATCCTCTTCTCTCTCATATTCTCTCTCTGAAAAGAGCATAAATGTTCATGTTAGCACCAATCTTTCAGCTTGAGTAGCCACACGCATACATACACAAAATAGAGAACACAAGGAATAACAAGATGCTTTAGGGTTTGACTCATGCCGACCATATGGGCTTCCAGTCAACCGAAAATGTACATTTATTCATTAGCCCTTTTTTGTCTCCCTTTCCCTTTGTCAAAGTGAACTTTACCGATACCTCAACATCTCTCAGTCAGGCAACACTCAAAATATAGAGTAAAGTGCTGTTACAATTACAGACAGAGGCAGAAAACACATATATAAAAATATATATTAATTTTTATACACAATAGAATTTTTATTACGATATAACCCCAAAAAAAATAAAGTGACAGGTTGCTCTTGTTGCTGGTGCAGCTCCAAAAAAGAGCAGCACCATTATCAGGCCAGCAGCAGCAGTTGTTTCAGTTTTTTGCTCATTTATCATTAAGCTTGGTTTTCAGTAGGCAGACGCAGGCGGGGAGAAAATTGATTCAATTCAACTAAATCAAAAAGCGCAATTCAATCGATTCTTTTAGATTACTCTGTTTTACTTGAGCTCTTTATGTACTTCTGTCATTTCTCCTGAAATAACATATATCAGTATAATTTCATCATTAATCTTTTTACACCCGTTCCTCATCCAATTTTAAATAGAGCCTTTTAGGAAATTTCAAATTTACTCGGTATAAATTAGAAATGCGTGTATCAGTTTCAATTTCCTGGGTCTTTAAAGTTTTAAAGCCTTCTTTCCGTAAAAGAAGCCAACAGGTATTGAAAGACGGGGTGGGGTGGGGGCAACATGAGAGAAAAGCGAGTGAATCTTATTCTTGTAAAGGATACACAATATATGTTAGATAGATGCCCATAATATGGAGATATTAGAAACGCTTTCTTTTTCTTCACACTTTCATGCTCTTTATAAAAAACTAGGAAAGGGCACCTACAAAATGCCTAATTTGATCAGATAAGAACGTGTTTTACCAAAAGTAGATAGCATCTCTTGATTATTCATTACTCCCTTTTCCCATGAATATTTAATGATGATGGAATACTGCGTATTCTAGAATTACACTTTTTTGTTGCCTCTGCCTCCGTTCTACGTGCCGCCAGTAACCGTGTCTCTTGTTGTCACATGAGCTATGTACACAAACATATACCTACTCATAAAATAATGTACTTTTATTTTATAATCAGAGTGTTTTTTTTAGCTAAACCCTACAATCACCCTTTGGCCTAACCTATTTTTAAGATATTTTTTTTTCTCTTTCGACATAATCATATTTTGTACCGTAGATTTTCGTATGTACATTGTATATTTATTATTCACCCCAATCGGATTGTACTTTAAGGTTTATTTTTTATATTAAGTTGTTATCAATTTCTAAGTTTGCCTTAAAAAATTCTGGCGTGCATCATTGTTGCAGAAGGTACATCCTATACAAATATTGCGATAAAATCTGGTTTTTTGAGCGTGTGACATACGGACTTGTCACTTTGTTTGCTTTTGTGCTTTTTATGCGGAAGGATGACCGAGCCTTTGAAAATTATGAATAGTTGCAACATATAATGTACACTTTAGTTGAATAAACATTCAAGTATACAGTTTTTTAAATTTTTTATGCATCCGCACTTATCGTCTTATTCAATCTTAAGCCATTGAACCGTATATGTAACGCTTTATATTTGTGCTGCGTAAATGCAATATATGGACACAAGTAGTTCCAGTAGTTCCTGCAGTTTTGCTCTTTTGGAACTTAACAAACAAGCAAACTATCGTACAAATCAATTGGCTGAAAATAAATACCCATTGAACTCTGCCAAACAGTATCGTCTTTCGCATGGTGTAAACTGTTTAAATGTATTTCCGTAGTACTTTGTTTGGTATTCATACATTTTTTCAAGATAACCATCAGATCATGAAGCTTTTCATCTGTCCGCGCTTATGACTGCTACAAGACACTTGGCGTGCATCGGACACGCGTTGTGAATAACACTTTCCCCTGCCTTCCTAATCATATGTATTGTGTTCTATCACCTTATCTAGTGGTGTATTGTTGTTACATTAAATGCATGCACAAAAGTTCTGCATAAACAGAATGTAAGCAAAGCTTCAAAAGATTTTAAAATGATATTTTTACAAATAATATTTCTTCTGTTCATTTAATCAAATGACAAAGACAATACAGTGTTAGCATATGGTATATAATGGAAACTTTTGTATGAAATATTGATAACGTATGTTACTACAAGCTTATATTCCGGCGACGTTCAACGTACAAATAAAGTTTTAGATTGCCTAGTGGATATATAGATAGTCTGTCTGGACGGGTAATCTTATGTATTGTAAACCAACAGAGATGTAAAATAGAGCATTTTAACCCTCACATCTACACACCTGCAATGCGCTGTATTATTTGCTTGAAAGTGAGGGCCAGAAAATACGGAAGTAGTAAAAGACAATTCAGCATGATACTTCAACACTGCAAAATAGGGGTTGATAACTTTGTTTCTCTATTCACATACATTTCATACCATTCATACTATAAAACAGCAACGCTAAATGCACCCAAGTAGATAACGTAGGTCTGGTTTAACAGTCAGGTTAACTATTTCACGTTACCCATAATACAAAGGACCTCTATTACAGAAATATGAGCTTGTGAAAGCATATGAACAACAATAATATTGTTTTAGTCTGTAAAAAGTATATAAACGTTTCCCAAATTATGAACCATTATATTTTTTTGTTGAAAACACGCATCCTTGTTTCTATAATGTTTTAAACAGTACACTATAATATATAAGACAAAAGAATTCTCTTGAATACATTCTTTTTTCCTTTTTCGATTCATTTTTCTCTAGCATCGGTTGTACAAGGAAATAAAAAAGGGTATAAATTTTTAAACAGGTAAGGATTTAACCCGACCCCGGGCACACTTGTCAGCTTGTGTCCGTCGGTGGGTCTGTGCAGTTTTGTTGTTGCGTTAAGGCAAATGGGAATTGAATTTTAAATTATTGTTATTTACGTAAAAACAGAGATGAAATTGAATGTAGTAAGACTGCAGTGTTCTCAAAACTGGGAAAAGCCGTACGTACTTTGATAGCTTGTATTGTTTTTATTATCAATTTCGTTGCACATTTGTTTCTTGCTTTTATTGCTACTCTGTATATGCATACAAAAAAACTCTGATGCTCTTCTGAACATGTTGGATTTCTTCATCAAAAGCTCCTGAATAACCCTTTCATTTCAAAACTTATAAGAGAAAAGCAGTGCGTGATTATGTATGTATGTGTTTTTACTCGAATAAAATATAATGTCTGCGAGGTAATGGAACATTTTTCTGTTAATTGTCAAATGTTTCAATTATTGCCAACACTAGAGAAAGATGAAAGCTTCAAAAAATATTAATATTTCAAGCTTGTCCAAAAATTGCATTTAATAATCATATCACGAAGGAACCCTTACTGCGTAACATCACTGGTGTGCCAACTTCTGTGCATTACAGCCTTTGACCTTGTCATGATTAGCTCGTCACTCCTATTTAGGTGTCTAGGGACACTTCGAATTCCCTCGAGGCGTTGACATCACTTCCATTTTCCAGCACCATCATTGCTCTCAATTTTTTCTACGTTTTGGTCGTTTCGTAATTCCTCAATTTAGTTCTTTTTTAGCGAGGATATCAGTAGGTTTAATGTAAAACTTGGCTCTAGGAAAAGGGGAATGTCAAACATAGAACCCACGCCAGTCGTCCTCTGAGTTTCAGTGTTTACTTCATTCCTAAAGCAAAAAATAGACAAAAAACTGTAAAATGTGACATTTTTTCCTGTGTAGAAATGTAACCTCCCCAGACGACATAATTTTTGATCAGTACCCTCACTGTACTACCAGCAGTATCATTTTCATCAATCCCTACTTTTCCTTTCTTTTCATATCTCACAATGATGCCTAGGACAAAGATCCATCCAATAAACAAGTCCATTTTTGGTGTTGGGAATGAATAAGAAGTTATGGCTAGAAACATTGAATAAAAATACACGGGTAGAGTAGAGGGTAACACATTCGCATTTATTGTGGATTCATTTCTTGGTCTTATACTATACCCAACAGTTTCTTCTTCCAGAGCATCTAGGTTTATGCCTTTTACTGGTGATATTTTTGTCACATGAAAAGGCAAAACATGAAAAGTCACTTTTGTCGAATGCATTCAAAAATGGAAACTGAATCAGAAAGTAAAAATGGGTGAAAGCCTTTTTCTTAATGCCTTAATATCAGCGCGCCTAAATATGTTTATTGAAAGGCAAATTAGGGATAAGTCTTCATGAACTAGATGAAACTCGATTTGATGTTTATGTTTGTAGCAAATGCATAGATATACCCAACACGATTTACTACGCTCTAATGTTCAATAAAACATTTCAAGCATTGAAAATAGATTAAATTTCTTCTCGGATTTATTTAAAATTATAGAATAAACTGGAATAAAAATTACTGATTTTCACATGAAAAGATGGTGCTAAAGTCAAAGTCGATAAAGGTATTCATGAACATTTTGTCTCAGTTTGATCACAGAGAAGTGAAAATCCGTGTCGAATTTCATCATCAATTCTTGTCAAAAAATGATAAATGCAGTCTAAATATAATCTTTGAAACTTATGTTTTTTATTATGCGTTTGCTTTGAGAATAGTGAGGTAACTGAAATGTGAGAATATTCTAGAAGAAATGTTTTGAACAAAAAGCTGAAGCTTATTAAATTCCACAATATCAATGAACTAACTTCATGACTTAGTTCACACGCAACATGTTTCTTTCACAAACTTAATTTTAACAGTCCAGGCATTTTATTAGCCAACTTCAAAATTTTCAACAAAAGATCTGATTGAATTTGATGTATCACTTGCTTTTCACATTCCAAGCATTCTTTCCTAAATCCTTGCTCAGTTTCTGACCACCTAAACAGAGATTTAAAGTATGTATTTGTGAATTTTAAATAGACTGCATAGGTTATATGCACGCATTCTATACAGGTTCTACTTGAAAAAATTGCTACATGTTATTATGACATGAATTATGTTTCCTCTTTCTCTTCCTATGTTTCTATTGTTTGCAAACAAAAGTTAACTGAATGTTTTGATGAAGGAATTGTCCCATTGTTCATGCCCCCACGGAAGGCCAAAGGCTAGGCAGACTTGTGGGCGTGAAAAAACGTGAAAACGAGCAGTATGAAAACATGACGAAACAGCGCACAGGAAAAATTTTGACAACATGATTTTCATTTTTACACGTCTAGTAGACGTTGCGACCTACAGGGATTATGTTTTCCATAAATAAACAAAATAGTATAAACCATTTAATTTTAAGACAGCTACCAAGACCAAGTTGTGGCAGGCGACACCCTACCTGGACGTCGAAATGAAGTGTTACCTGCTTGGACACTGTGGTGTAAAAACGTATTAAACATTGGAAGTGTTCCTCACTTCAGGGTGGTCTTTAGATCAAGTGCAAGCAAAGGGTGAAAACAGTATGTAGAACATGCGTACATGCAAAATTATGTGAAGTATGTAGTTAAAACTATTTTGGTACCAAAATTAATTATTATCTTTAGATGCATTATTTATATACATTTAATCAAGAGCGAGCTTTGATCAAGCCATTTCCTTCTTCATCCGATTGCATACAAATTTTTGAAACTTTCATAAGCTTTCCATCTCCATTTTAATACGTTAAAAAAAGCACAAAGTGAATCCCACAAAACAGCTGCAGTAGTAATACCGTTGGGTTTTCTTTTGGAGGAGCTTGCGTCTTGGGAGGGAAGAGAAGTGCGAGAAGTGTTCAGTGGAGAGTAGAATCGCTAATGCTCTGGAGGATGGCGGTACATGTCACGGGAACCAAAATCAAGTAGCCAAAACGAACGAAGCGTGTGTTTCGACATGTTTTAGATGCGTTTTGTCGCAGTTTCAACTGTTTCTTCTTTGATGCAAGCAGCATATTTCACTATTATCCGAGATCCTGTACATTCTAGACATTGTGTTCCTCATTGATTGACATTAACGGTACAACATTAGATTGATTTATACGAATGTAGTGCTCCATGTCATTTAAACCTAAAAAGCGAAATTATGTTTTTCTAATTTTTGACAGTTTTGCTATCAGTCCTTTGCCACCAGATTAGAACAATGCTTGCAAGATTTTAATGTTAAAGCCTAAAAGCCCTTACAACAACAACACATCTCAGGCTGTTGGTTGTCCAAAGTCACCCCATACACGAGCTACCTGTTCTTGTGTTTGTTCGTGTGTGTCTTGTTTTTGCTACTTTGTGTATCCCTTTTTGTACACAAAACCTGTCGGTTTCTTCTCATAACCAGCTACCGTATCCCTTCCCATCTCCCTATACACACAGCTCTCCCTGAAACTTCACCCTTTCTTCATTGTTATCACTATGCATCCTACGTTATGCACTTCAATTTGACTAGTTTGGCTTTTATTCTAATGGATACCTTTAATCAGCAGGTGGTGGCTCAATTACAAGTGCTCTGTGAATACAAGGCATGATGCTCTTTACAGGAGTTGACCATGTTTTGACATTTTTATTTATTTATGATCATGTGGCCTGACAAGAGTACACACAATCGTAAAGTTGTAAGGGTATACGAAGATACCCCGTGGCTTGATTTTTGTGCTCCAAACGCAGCATAAACCACAAAGGCATGAGGATGTATGGAACTGATGATGACTGACTCAGCCAGGCAATAAGTCAATTTTGGAAGATTTCCCTACAACAGCGCAAAATATTATTGTCTGCTGAGAATATCTACATTGCGAGCATAAATGGAATAACTGGATTGATTTTATTGCACCCGATCACTCACACCATCAAACATTTTTGATCAGTCACCAAAATATTTTCATTTTAGCATGGTCTTCTTAAAAGGCCATATCAAAGAAAAGGATATGGAGATAATGGAATTTACTATTTTGTCTCCGGAATGGAAAAACTGTGAAATCTCACAAAGTCATAATAATAACCAGTTCTTCGAGACGCTCCCTTGATTATTGAGGACTTCTCACTTACCACTTTTCAAGAAAATATTTTTGGGAGTAAATTATCTCCCTCGTGAATATACATTAGCGTAAAATATCTACCTACTTAGCTCATCATGATCCATCTTACTGAACAATGCCAAAAATTATTATGCATACCATTTTCACAATACCACGCATTATCGCATAAAATGGGTTTACTATCTCTAATGGCAGAAACTTCAATGTAAATCTTGAAATCTACTTATGAGATAAGTTCATAAGTTTTGAAATGATTACCTTCAATAATATCCTTTACCACCACCACCACTACCAACAAATTTAAGTGCGACAGATTCCATAAATTGTCCTTTGTTTCTCCTTCAGTTACAAAAGCCAATAAAACCATGAATAAGGAAAATCTGGTTGAATCTTCATATTTCTCTTCATACCATTAAATCAACTTGGATGTGTATAAAAATGGGAAATTTAAGGAAAGCGGTATGTTTGTCTGTCTACCTTTAATATATATAGTGGTTCCACACTTACTTAGCGTAGATAATCTAAAAGCCTTTGATCCATTGTTTCGCTCAATTTTGGTGTAATTTATCGGCAAACTCATATAATATCTAGTGATCATTTCAATTCGTCTCGATAGAAAGTAAAGGTTTAAGGCAAATTAGGCTAACAAGTATGTATGCATATAAAATAGACATCTTGTTAAAAGCGTGAAACCTTATAATATTATCTTGTTTGACATAGAAATCTTGATTTTCACTAATTGTACCACTGTGGTAAATAAATGGAACAAGAGTGGTAGGTAAAAATACACAGAATACAACTTAAAGGGAATGTAAGTTTTGACATTGTACATCGTGTAAGCACATGTACGCACAAAAAGTCTCAAACCTACCATTTGCAAAATGGACAAATGCACGCGTATAAAGCATTAAAGCCTCAAGGCAAGGGTTGCAATTTGTCTCATGTTTCCCATGTTGCTGTATTCCCTTTCCCTTTTTCTCCACAATCTGCTCGGTGGCTCATTCCCGTTGCATTTTTTGCTCTTATGATTATCCCTCTGCTACTAAAATAATAATTTTGCATTATATCTTCCTCCACTAGCACTACTACCCTAACACCACAGCATTCTCCTTCGTTTACTTCAAGGGAATAATATACTTCCACTAAACTAGAGGAAAAGTGAAAAGTCCCCATAAAAATTTACCTTTACTGAATCGTAAAGCCCCCAAAAATATTTTATTAACCTTCTCCATTCCATCTACCTTCAAGAGAAAAGTTTCTCTCTTTTATTTCTTATCATATATAATATAATGGGCAAGCTCACTATGAGCAAATTGGGAAAAGGGAATGTCTCTGTTGGATTGTCTTTGAAAATCCGAACCAAGAAGGGAAGAAAAAACCCGGAATCCCAACTCACAATCATCACATTTCGCATATAATATCCCGTATAAATGGTGTAATATCACACTACTATCATCTTATACAGTAGCCCCTACAACTCCAAAGCATTATTCCATCTTCATCCTTGTGGGGATGATCATCATCGTCACCACCACCATCGAATATAAAAAGAAAAGCTAAAAAACCAAGTTAGTAATTCGTATACGGAAATTCTTTATACTCATTTTCCCTTCCTTCCTGGCAGTCACATTATCCATTCCAATATATGATGTTACATGTATGTGCATCTTACACTGTCAAATGCCCAATGCTCATCAGAACACACACGATTATAAACAAAAACACGATGTTTCATTTTCCTTCCTTCCGTCCTTTAAGAATACAATACGGTAAATGTATTAGCCGGATTGCACTATTGTGGTTCTAGCTGCATGTCTGTGTTTAGAGCATCACATTCACTCACATCCGTGGCCGTATTTCCCTAAGCACCACCACCACCAAAACACAGTGCATGTATGTATGCACGATACACATAACAGATTTCTCCTTTCATTTTCATCTCTGAGCAAGAAGCAGTACAGGAAAAAGGAGGTTTCTGGAGGAGGGACTAAGGCAGGTCTAGTGGCACTTCATCCGGAGTCCCCAACTAGCACACACAATTCCCATCCTTTCCAATACCCTTCCACGTATGCATATTATATAGCTCAGCAGTTTATTTCGGTAGAAATCATGTTACGGAACGGAACATGAGACTCCTGTGTTGCGTTTTGTGTGTGTATGGTGGTGCCTTATGGAAAAAATCTGTACATTGCATTGACGGGGAAAATAGCGGTAAGCTTTTTCAATCATCCCAAATGAAGTTTACTTCTGTGTGTGTGCCTGTGTACGTTGCGTCCGTGTATACATGCTTATATAATAATAATAATATGCTGGCTTACGGTAATGTGAGTGCTCTCAAAGTCCATGTGCGTGGATATCTTTGCCATGTGTAAAAACTCATGTTTCTCCTATCTTGCGATGCCACCACCTTGCTTTCCCATACTTTTCCATCACCGTCTCCCTCTCTCTCTATCTTCCTTACTGCCGCTGCTCCTCGTTTTTCGCTTTGGTTTGCTGCTCTCTCTCTTCTCTCTAGGTTTTCGAGAGAAGACTCTAACCGAGAAACCCCAAGCGAGATTTTGCCAGTGTTTTTTCCCAGTCACCAGAGAGGTTTGAAAGCCTACAGGGACTCTGCTATGAAAATTTCAGTCGAAATCATATAACGTCCAGAAGAGCCCAAGAGAGCGTCACGGGAGCAGCAAGACGAGAGAAGCTCCTTCTCTTTCCTACCATATATTAAACAACACACACTCAAACTCAACGGCAACAACAGACACACAAATTTTTCCCCATATTATTCCCACACCACTAGAAAAAAATAAAAAGAAGAAGAGACGGATACCACCACACATTACTAAACAGAGAGATAAACCAGCACAAAATTTTTGCGGAGAAAAAAGAGAGAAAAAACATATAATATAACAAGAGGCAAAACCCAAAGTGGTACCAACAACAGAACATTATCATCAGACCCAGAAGTATTATATCACATTATTATTTCTCTCTTCCTTCCTATTAAATAAAAAAGTATACATACTAATGGAGTAATAATAAAGTCATAAGATCCGGCCCTACCAATTTAACTATAAACTGACAGACCGGTCGCCACACGTAGGAAAAGCGAGAGAAGAAAAAAAAACTTAAAATTTTATTATTCATTGAAAACCTGAAAGTACGAATACCTTCGCAAACGTGGTCATCATCATCAACTACCTCAATTCAGACATTTGACTAATTCCAAGAGGGAGAAAGCAAAAATAAGGAAGAAGCGATTCACTTGTTGGTCTTCATCATTTGACATACTATCCAACTGATAATAATTTATGTATTTTGCGCTGCATACAACAGCAGCAGAGAAAACATATTACTTGGGAGAATCCCCCACTTTTTGAAATTTTTACAAGGAAGCGCACCATCATCAGAGCAGTAACAACAACAGAGATCTCCCAGCTCATTATTAATTTTTTGCATTTGATATCAGCCAAGTCATAGCGCACATCCCATCAGTAATATAATCAGCTGCTATGCACATGAACATATGAAAAGGAAAGACGAGAAGAAAAAAAAAACAGAATTAAATAAGCAAATTATTCATCACTGCTTCATTCCTCCTCTCCGCGAAATACCCAAACGTACTTTACTACTTGCACAACTGCGTGTGCAACTTTTCACTCTGCAACCTGAAAAATAGATATATCTACATATTCCCAAGTGTCACTGCATTGAACCCTCCTTCTCCTCTCCTGTTTTATTAAGGAAGGGAAATTCAGTGAAATTGTGTCTAGTATAACTTATAACAGCAAAATAAAATCTACTCTCGAGTGATATGAAAATGATATTATGATATCACGGTCAAGTTCAACGGAAAAGAAACCTTGCTTAGTCCTATCGTATTTCTTGAAGAGATAAAAAGTATAAATTCTCTGGAGAGATCAGCAATAACAATACTAACAACGTCATTATATTAAACACTTTTGGTCTCGGCTGCCTCACACTTGCTCCACTCCATTTGATAATAGTTATCATCTTAAAAGCAGCAGCTATAGAAAACACCTATGCACTTACACATCGTTATGACATGACATTGTGTGTCCCTGTGCCCACGTCCAAAAGAAAACATAAAGAATGATTAGAATTTCACTTGACACTAATTTGTTCAGTGATACTCCTAGTTCACTTTTTTTCTTCTTGACTCTTTTTTCTGCATCATCAAGCAAAAAATATAATAATGCTGTGTAAGACACATATTTTCAAGTTGTGGAAGAGCATTAAGTGAGAGTAAATTGACTTGACATTTTAAGAAAGAACTGACTCCTGTCATATTTGATAGTGACTCTTGTACGTAACCCTTTCTTCTTCCTTTGAACAAGTCCATTTTAATACAGCATAAAGCTTTGTAAGATTCCAACTTAAGCAAAGAAACGCGTGAAGGAAGGAAAGTTGTGAGCTGCTGGAACAACTTCTGCAACTGTTCTTGCAAAGCACAGCGTTTTGCTCCGTCATTCCTCTAGCGGCCACGTGCTTTCCCTGGAGTGTTTACGTGTTGTCTTTTTTAAGCGTATGCAAGGAAGTCTGCATGCGTATATGAACTATAGTAAAACCGTGCTTAAACTCTTTCATTCATTCATTCATGCTGTTTTGTATGCACATTTTAACTTTTGTGAATATATATTAAAATTTCTTGATTACAAGTATGTCCGGAATGAACATTAAACGTGTAGTTTTTTATTCGCAATTATTAGTTAATAATATAGTGATTTAGTTAATTAAAACTTGCAAATACTCAAGGAATTGAGTAACTGAGCTGAGTATAAAGTTGTGTGCAAAATAAGAGTATATCAGTTAGGTATTCAAGTCAATTTAGTAACTTTGGGGTGTCTTGAGACCGTAACAATTTCCGGTGTGATATAAACTTTTTGTGCGTTTTCAAACCGTTAAACAGCAACACTCATCAAAATGATGATGTTTGGTCTTCACCAAGACCTCGGTGGTCATCACCAGCCGCGAGGCCCTAGTCTAAAAGAAGAGCCGCTCTCCGCTCAGCTGGCCCCAAGACCTTGGATGCAACCAGCGATTGTAGATCAGACCAAGTAAGTTGACGTTTCTCTTTTCTTGCTTTCTCTTACCAACAGAATTGTATGATATTTTATGCCTGTGGATTATACCTGCTTTCTCCTCGAGCAGACACAAACAAATATATTCCCCTAAAGTTTAAAAGTTTTTCTCAGGTACCAATAAAAATTATGGCAATGCAATAACTATCACGTAATATAAACTCCAAACGGAGGGTTTGCCGTTTTTATGGTTGAATAAAAACTTTGGTTTTCCCTTACGTATGGACTGAAAGTATTTTTTCTAGCATCTAAGAAATTCTCAAAGTCGGGTATCGCAATGAATACATAAAATGGTGAATCAAATCCGCATTATAAAAACAGCCGCACCTTTGGTCTGCGATATCTTGCTCATAAAGACTTCAATTGATTTATAGAGGGAATCAGTAAACATTATTGGCTACAAGAGAACCTTAAGGTTTTTATTTGTCTTTTTCAAATGAATGTTTAAATAAGGCATGCAGAAAAGATAGAGCTCTTTCATTATGTTGTCTATGTGCAGAAGAAATATTTAGGGTGTATTCCAAAAGATATTATCTATCACAACAGCAAAATAAAGAAAGAAAAGAAGCTTTCCTTTTTCCAATGCATAGTATAATCGTAATTGGTAATAAAATGAGGAAAATATGCATGGGTACATATAATTTCTTTCATGGAATGGCTGCGGTAAGGCTGAAGATTTTCTTCATAATGGACAATTTAAATAAGCTCTGAGGTAATCTATGCGCGAAAAGTTTTTTGAGAGTTAGAACATTCTTCTATTTATCCAACAATAAGACAATTTGAAGTCAATGCAGCGGCTTTTAATACCCACTTTCTTAATCCCTTTTCTCAAAGAGCTCATCGAATCTCTAGAAATTAGAAATATCAGTAATTAAAACATTATCCAAATTCTTCTCCGTTCAAACGGTTTATTTATGAAAATACAAAACTGACTCCAACTACTCCGAGTCACATAGGCTTTTTCGATTCAATAAACAAAAACTAAATGAAAATGGTATATACTTCCGTGAGGTACGCATCTTTTTTCAAATTTAATTAAATTAATTACAGGCTCATATTATTACACAGAATACCTTAATTACATTTCATTATTCACTGCATTTCCCTTATTTGAATGTATCATCTAAAATGAATATTATGTATGCGCTTATCTCAGACTCCCTAAAAACTTGTAGAACGAACAGAATACAAGTAAAGGAGCAGCAATAGTGTAGATCCGTAATCTGGAGTAGTATTCCCGTTAAAGCATTAGCACTGTAAGAACACTTAATGAAAGCATTCATTAAATGAACGAGCGAACCGCAGTCAAAGCCAAGAAGAAGCAGGACTTTCAACAGGACAAAGAGTCATGTATATATTGTTAGAGTACCACCCAACCACCTGCATGT
>JAQIXX010001446.1:0-33824 GCA_034700605.1 Willowsia nigromaculata
TTTTTGAAAAAGTGTGACATTTCGTTGGACGACCCCTTAGCTTTGGCCGGAGGGTTCCTTAAAGGAGCTGATGCTTGATTATATTCCGTTGGTACTAGCGCGTGCATTGTGCATTTGGAAGTCTTTCGAGCGTGTGCCACAGTAAATCGTCCTTTACATGACATCTTAAAATTGTTAAGCTATAAAGTTATCTTCTCACAAATGATGCCGCATATTGCACTACAGTTAAGATACAATGTTGACGAAATCATCATGTGAAAGAGCGAAGTGGAAACCGTCAAGATCTGCCATTAGGAAAATCATAGTTTTGCAAGCTTCATTCTTGTTAGAGCAGTCCCAAATTGTCTCATTCAAGTAAACTCTTTACAATGTTACAAAAAGTTAATCGTAATATATGAAAATGTTTGAGAAAAATAGGAATAAGAAAACTGTGTATTTTTGTAATCTCATTGTTCTACAGGCATTTTGCAGTAGCTTATTATTGTCGATTGCTGACATGATCATCGCTGCAAGTTGAGATAATGTTCGTGCTCACGAGCAATTTGTCGTGCGCAGTGAATTCTTTATTTAAACTATTTTATGAAATTAGAATAGGTTTCGTTATTTTCATAATATGTTAGTCCAATTTCATCAACCCCCTTGTGAAACCTATTTTTTTCTTTTTGATTGATACTGTTTGTTGTTGACTTCATCCTAACATTTTTACATGAGGAAGCTGTGAACCCGTTATCTTTCGGCTACATCTTTGTACGGAATTAGATAAGATTGAAATGTCAAAATTTGTTCTATTATGGCTTACTGTGAGATGAGAGCAGTAGTTGTAGGTGGGAGAGTAATGCGATAATAGACACATAAAGAACGGGCTTAAGTCTGCAATAATAACGGCAATAATGAACTAAAATAGTTCCTTTTTAGGCTTATGCCATTTAATTGTTAACGCCTTTTTTACTACCTTCAATGCACTTGGACTAAACCTAAAGTTAGTACGAACATAAATTGACAACTCGATTACATAATTATATCTGGTTAAATATATTTTAATTTCATGGTCTTTGCATTACAGTATGCTCTTTTGCGAATTTATAATGTATCGTTTGTAGTAATTATGGACCAGAACAAAGTCTCCTAATCTTTCCTAATTACTGCCTACAAACTGCTTGGGATTGTTTTATATTTGATCGTTCTTTTCTTTCGATGTTTAAAATAGATACGTACCTATTCCCATCATGAACTCCAGGATGTGTTTTACGTAATGAATCGATAGAACTTACTTCTCTGGAGCTCATTAAAAATGAAATACATCAGAATGGGTGTCAATCAAACAACCAAAATAGCACAACCCACATACCAATTATGTTACATGAATTCTCAACACCCTTGTAAGTTGAAGAAGGGCTTAAAGTCAGCAATTATGTATGTGTTTTTCTTATTGAGATCATGCCTATTTGTTATTTACAAGCATATACAAAGTTCTAATAGAAGTATAAAGCGAATGCGATTACTACCGCATTAGTAGTTCTTCATTAATACATGGACCCTTGCACGAATGTGAAAATTGCTTTTGCATACGATAAAATAGACTGCTAATTTTTCAATGCACATTGTAGATAAGTGTATTATACTGCCATCCATTTACTCCCTCATTAGCACTCAATAATTACCCTTACCACACAGCTTAAACCTAATGTCATTTTCGCAACTTTTTATACACCGTTCATCACAGTATAACTTAATTATAGGTTTCGTTTAATTACTACATCATTAGTCTCCTGCTGACATTTATATTGTTTAAAAAATTGGTACAACTCTAGAGTGGCGGTGGCTGAGCATTCAGGAGTTTTGTACATGCCTTCACAAATTGAGGGTGATTGTTTTAAAAAACAACTCATTTTGCTTACAGCGCATGGCTTTATTCACAAAATATAATTGTATTTATAGGCTTACACAGTAAACTAGCTAAGTGGTGGTTTTCAATGGACATAGACTTTGAACAACGCGACAATAATATGAATAAATTGCAGTGTAAAGTACCAAGTACCGTAAGTATATGTTGCTAAATTGCTCTCTCAGGGGAATTAACTAGCAGTTCTGTTATTGTTGTAAAAAATTGTGATTGCGCAATGCACACACTTCCAATAGGGTGCACAAAGATAATGGCAAATGGAATTTGAAGAATTCATAAAGCTATAATATATAATGTAGCTAATGAATTATTGCTGGTGGGCTTATGTGTAAGCTGTTTCATACAGTTAAGTTGTAAAAAAGCTAAACCGCTTTAACAGATTCGCAGTGGCACGGACAAATAAATTCATCAAATGTTTCAATACTGTTACATTTACGACATATCACTTATTTGTAGGATGATTCTGAAAACGTTACGTTCTATCATTCAAAATTTAATTTGATTCTAAAAGCATATATGTACTTCTTTGTGTGTCTCTGGGTGAATTTAAATATGCTTATTTCAAAATGACAATGATAACGCTTGATTTAGTTCACACTTTTACGGGGTTATTTACTCGAGCATTCGAAAGTTAATAGCACTGAGCAAAAGTTTCGATTATGCACACATAAAAAAATAGGTGTGCATGAATTTTCGCAATATTGCAACGCATTTGTGAAGAGCAGTTTTGCTGTAATGAACGCCACATTTTGATGTTGAAACAACTCAGCTCAATCTTAACTGAAAGCTCATTTTTGCATACATAATTGAAATCAGCCTGATAATGATAACCTGGGTGTAACAACTTTAATTGCTCGCAATAATCTTAGAAAACATTTTTAATAGATTTTCCCAGAAATTTACTCCAATGTTGCAAGACGTGCTAGAATGAACAGCTTATTTCCTTTTCAGTTTATGAGACACTACTATGCGTGAGACTATCATGCAAGGAAAAATATTTTAAAAGAGAAAGATCACAGGGCACATCCTGTCAATTAGCAGATTAATTGCGAAGCTACTATTAACCATATTTAGTAAGTTAATTTCCCCATTTTCTGCAGTGCACTGATAAAAAGAGAATCGGTTTATTACATTTGTCGTTATTTTTCTGTTACATCCATCCACCATGCTACTCTAATCTAGGATGCATTAAACTGATGCAAATACAATTGATCCTAGTTAAAAGTTAAGAGCTAAAAGCACATTTATATTTCTTCAAAATATTTCACAGAAAACCAACAAAAGCACTTTGATACTAAGAAAGTTTATAGCATAAAAATATGTCAGATAATTAGTTTAGAGTTATTTTATGAGGTTCTCAGGAGAAATATGCGCAGGGGGGTTTGTCTTTTACTTGCACATTGCTCACCACCAATGATCTTTCAAGTTTTTAATTTACTTTACAGGAAAAACTTAAAAGGTGCGGTGTTTTTTATTTACTTGTGCACGTGCACTTAAGTATATGCGATACAACATTATTACATTTCATCTGCCTGTTAATAGCTGTCAGTTTTTATGAATTATTGCGAAGATGCTCACTCTAGATATCTTACCGCAGCCTTCCGGCCGACACAAAATAAAAATAGTGATGCTCTGTGCTTAATTTATGTTACATAACATTAATGAGTAACCCCACTCATAATCATAATCATAATTCATCGTATTTGTTTTCATACCTGTTATATAGGAAACTATTTAAAGGAAACACAATAATTTGCAACATGGTTGAGCTGTTCATTTCAGATATTACGTTTCAGTGACCAGTTTTCTATTATCATAACATTTTATGTGCACTTTTAAATATTCAATTTTATCTCGATCGGAAGTGCCTTTGCGTTTTAAAATGTTACATTTCACACATTATTTTACGCACAAGGCGGTAATAATAATGGGTCATGTGTGGTATTTAGGTTTTTTGTCTGATACGTGTTAACCGACAGAAAACCATCGTTTTCGTTTAATTATTTCATAGTGGTTCGCAGGGAAGTTAGGGAACATCATTTCATAAGTAACACTTTATGGGGAAAAGCATTATGATCGATCGCATCATGTATTTTTAGGGCTACAATACACAATGATGGTGATGCACAAAAATATTTATTTTATGATGTTGGGTGGATTCCGGTGGTAGAATGCTTCACACTGTTTTATTTGCCAGAAATGTTGCTGCTCCCAGTGGTGAACTTATTAGCAGTAAGTGGAGCAGTAAAACAAAAGGGAAAAAAGAGATAAAAATCGCACCTAAATTCATGTCATGTCAATACACAGAATATTTAGTAGTACATCTGTGTATGAACAAATAATATACAATTACAGTAACAGCGAAATCGGTTTGTATGCTTTATTGGCTCACTCAAATAATAGTTTTTATAACACGAGGCATCTATATTGCCGGCATATTTCGTATAGAACAATAAAATCGAAAGCATTTGTACGAAAAAGTGGCTGCCATTAGTCATGTTCAGTATCTTTTCCAAAACATTATCAATAAGTAACGAAGGTCTCAGATCCAATATTTCGCAGATTTTAACGAGTCAAAGTAATATTTGAATTATGGACCTATATGCTGCTCCATATTACTTCATATACGCAACAACAATTTACATTAATGACATCATAAATTTAGTTTTCATTTCATATAAATTATGGAGTTTTCTATCAGGGCAATACCATTTTATACCTTGATGAACATTATATGTGGTTCTAATCGCATATCACTGCATGCCAAACATAAAGAATAAAATAGCTTTGTAGACATTGTCTCATATATCTCTTCTAAAATATCGTGCTCGTATTTTGGCAAATCATTTCAGAAATTTTGAATATAAAAAACCTTACATAATACGTGTTTCTCGAAAAGGTTTTCACCAAACTATTTGGGCACTGGGTAAAAATCTGCATGGGATCCCTGTCTTTGAATTACACATCACATTTAGTATTGTTTACGTGTTAAGTGGCAGTAGTATTTACATACATACGTTGAGGTTTCGATTGAATCAGTGATCTATTTTTGGTTTACATTAGAACTGATTATAAGAAAAGATACTTGAAATGTCACTTTGGCTTTAGATCTAACGGAAGCTTTGTCAGATTAGATTAAAATTCTATTTGTTATTTATCTTTCATACTGTAAATATATCATGAAGTAAACTAAAAATTTAACAACCATTCTCCGTTCAGTCCCTTCTCCTATATGCCAATAAAATGGGTTGACTACCTAATAAATTTCATGGAGTCTATTTAAACGCACCAATAATCGTGAAGCTATTTCGTTCTGATGCGCGCACGATGCAAATTATATAAAAATATAGTTTTTAGGTTGCAAGTTGCAAGGAGCAGCTTAAGGCTGTGCTCGCACACATTGATAACCACTTTGGTGACCTTTTTGGCAAGTATAAAATAATGTTATTTATGAATATTAGTATACTGATCGTGATTACATGTTGTGGTTTTAGCTCCATTTTTTCTAATCTGTCTGTATCAGACTGCCAAGGTTTTTCCAAGGTCGAGGGTTTTCAACAAAATGTATTTTTCATGTTTAAAACGGCAACACACACAGTGACGGCTCCAAATTTAATGGATAACATACATTTATTGTAGAAACTGAAAAGACACTTGCAGATGGGGTGATGTAACACACTGAAAGTTTTTTGAATCGAGCATTTACTTTGAAACTTTTGGAGTATTTGTCTTGATTACGATGGCAGAATGATCTTCTGTTTACAGAAAATAATCTATTTTTTGCATTGTTCACTTTTCTTAACCCCCTTATTTTGCAACAATTTTAAAGAAAAAGGGATCTTCATAAAGATATAATTTTGTTGAGACAAATGGGAATAATGAAAACGGACTTCCTTTAACCATAATATAAACCGTTCCGGAATAAAACCATATAAAGTTACCACTGCATATCCCATGTTTCTGACTACGATCAATTGTACCCATACTACCTACACAGTTTTTATTACCTATGCCATAATCAGTTGTAACATCTACTTGGAAAACAATCCTCTTTCTTTTCAGATTTCATTTGAACCAAAATCTATGGTTGAGAAGAAGAAAAAACGCTTCCCTTGCAAATGCTTTACTTTATTTCAGTCGAATGAATTTTCGTATTGTTTTTGAAAGAATAATGGCATATAAGAAATCGCTTGAGGAGAACCGTTATTTTTGTAGAAAAACAAGAGGAATCTTGTGATTGTGAGATTGCCAATAAATTTTGTACAAGCATAATATTCGATTCGTTATTCCTTCTAAAACGGAATCCGCAATGGAGCCCTTTCCCATTTCATTTATTCTGCAGAGTGACAAGCACAAAGTGCTTTGATAATGGAGAGGGAAAATGTATTAAATCGTAAAATTGCATCTAAGTGGTCATAAAAGTAAAATCCACCAAACTGCTTCTTTCTAACTGCCGTTTGAGTCGGTGGGACTTGATTGTGAAAGGAGTTATTTTAATGAAAAGAGGAGACTGTTGCGCTTTTCTTAATATTACAGAATGGTACTGCTGAGTAGAAAACGAGAAGAAACTAAAAAAACATGTTCGCATCCAACTTCCCATCATGATGATCCGTGTTAATCACTTTATTCACATTGTTGCGACAACAGAGAAGGTGATGACAATGCTGATTTTTCTATAATATTCTAAAGAAACACTCGTTTGGAGTTTCAAAATTAGTAACCTCACTGGGATCTGACGGCCCAGCCGAAACTACACAATAATGATAACATCTTTTTTTGGTCATTTCTTCTCTACCAAATCCATGCCGCTACCATAATTGTAGTTTTCACTTTCTACCGTTTTTCGCATTATTTTTTCATCTCGGCTGTTGCGATTTGCTTGCCTTTAGACTCCGTCCTTGCTTTAAAAGTTACGAATATTTTTTTCTCGAAGGACCTCTAGAGTAATGAAGTGAAAGACTGAATCGTATAAACAGCGTACTACCTACATGGATTAATGATAGCGACTAGGAGCCCTTTGAAATTAAATAAATCAGCGTAAGCAAGCAGTAGATTTCATTTATGCACATTGTTGGTTTAGTTATATATTACTCGCTTTCGTTCGTGATTAATTAAATTGTGCTTGCATGTTTTTTACATTCCCTCTGAATGGGCACGCCTGACTCTAATGTAAAAGTAGTCGACAAGGATAAGCATTTAGAAACTTTGTTACTGAATCATCATCACATCATTATCATAAAGAGCGTAAAAAGAGAGAAAGAAAGGAATTCATCCGAGATAACTTGAAGGTAGGCATATGTTGCGAATCAGATGGTTTAAAAAAACGCAACGCGCAAGATGACTCTCACGTTTTTCAATTGTCATGCTAAATCCAAATTTAATACGTCTTTCCTTGAATGAGAATTGGATGCCCCAGATTTGTGAAACTAGAGATGAAATGAGAGTATTAACGAAAAAAAGAACGCCATATATACATGTACGAATCCTCATCTCATATTTACTTTTAAACAATACCGTCTTGTAGAGCGCAGGCCGTTTCATTACTTCATCTTCATCATTATGTTGTTGTCGTTGTCGTGTATCTTCGCAGCTTTTGTTGTTTGATTTTGATCATTATCGTCTCTGTCTGTGTAATAAAACGACCACACACTACACCATTTTTCATTGATGTGTGTTACTACAAGCAGACATATACTTCAAGATTTTCAAGTAGACAGTTGAGTATTGGCATCAATCAACATTCTTTATTCGCTATCATTTGACATTCTTTGGCAGTTTTAAATGTGAAGCTCACAAGCGATAAGATTTCGATTGCGAGATTTAACATTTCTATCATGTTTATCACGTTAAAATCACATTACATTGTAACGTAAGTGCAATGATCACCAGTCAGTAACCGTTGTATGAGCTCTTTATTAGATGATGGAGAACCTCTGTCGTATGACAGTTTTGTGTACCCTACTTTTCAGGGTTGCATCTACAATTCTCATTTCTGATGGTGATTACTGAACAAAGTAGACAACTTACAAGAGAGTTTAATCATTTTTCATACACGTATACACATTGATTTGTGGTCTTTATCGTGATATATGAGAGTGTATACCTACTTGTAACGATTTTTAAGTTTGAACCACAAAATTATGACTACGTCACAACTTTTAAAAGCATATATCGTGGATAAAATAATGAGTCTGTTATCCATTTGATAGGTTCAGGCATATTTGGCGCAAATTTAAAACATAAATATGATGTACATACTCAATAAGGTGTACATGCAACATTTAGAGGCACATTAAGTAGGTTGATGATTTTGCACCTAAAAGAACATTATTGAATGCCGTGATGTAATAATACGCATGCATGTAATAAGTACAAGTTCATTTCACATTAAATACGCATAAATCTCTTTAAAATATATGATTTTGGTTTAGATCATAATCACGAACTAAAGAACGTGATTTCATTTCAGGGTAAGAAAAAACAATAAGAACTGAAGATGATAAGATGAATAGATACATATGTGCTCTAACTTCGTGAACAAATAAATTGCATATTTGAGGGCATTTTTGCACACACATTCTTTATCCTTGCTTGTACTTTATGTTTTAAAGTTTTGTAATTTACCCTTTTACAAGTTAGTAGATCTGCTGAGCAATTTATTATGTCTTTCACTTCAAATAAGCGTATAGTTTAGACAAAAGACAAAGATGACTTAATTGGCAAATTGACACTTTTTAAATTTTTCATCCCTTTTCATAGAGTATCTACCTATGCCCTATGCATAGTGATAGATAAAACAAGAAGTAATTGCCAAGATTCAGATACAGCTTAATAAAGACGAGTGAATACCCATTAGTCCTAGAGTAGTTTTCAAAAATCATGAATCATATAGGACAGAACATAAGACACGATTTTGTTGTCGAATCTAACAATCTATGTTAATGTAAATAGTTAAAATAACAGCTGCCTCAGAGGCAGCATGATGTTACATTACTTTTAGATTACAACGAAAAACAACAATGACCTCAGCAGTTAACATTTTACTTTAACCATACAACGTGTTCAATAGGAATATTTTGAATGCTTAATAATAACAAACATGCTCTTTGTCATTGACGTAATGGAAAATCGTGTTCGCTTTCCAATTGATCACTATTATTGATTATGCCAACTCAGTATTGACAAGCAACGTACAACTGGTATGCATGTATATTGCGCAATCTGTATAATAGGTACTCATGTTTTTGTTTCTTGATGTGCATGGAAATCAATATATATTTGAGATTTTTGACTTTTGATCACGTAAAAACAAATACCCACATATAGTCGATGAAAATATCCCTGAAACACATGTACACACCGGTGATGAGTAAAATTTTCCATTGTGTTGTAATGTTTGAGAATGAAGATGCACTTCCTATTATGTATATAGTTTCATAATCCAAAATCATTCACTTTCATACATAAACCGTATAAGTTTCTGGTCCTGGCACATTCACCCACGCAAATCCTTATCACTTTGGATTTGGATCGAACTAATAATTTGGCTAACTATTAGTTTCTAATAAAAATTACATGTTTCTATCCAAGTACATTATAAATTTGATACAAACCCATTTTAATCATGAAATTCCATGAATTATTATGATAAATTAATAATTCATGATCCATTTAAGCATAAGCAATTTTTAAAAAGTATTCATTATTTCTAACCATTAAACTATTAAACTCCAAAATCATAAGTGTTATTTTTACACTCCACCTTCTGATTAACATTTCTCATAAAAGGTGTACTTTGCACATGATGTTTTTTGCTGTTCAAAAAGTAGGCAGACTTTAGCTTTTAGCGCTTTATTTCTCGTTTAACAAAGACCAAAACGCGTCAGTCATGCTTTTTTAGGATTTTTGTAATTAACAAAAAATCTCTTCGTCTTCATAAAAAACTGACTGGAATGACGTCCTATGGGTTTTGACTCTGTGAAACTTCCACTTTTCATTTTAATTAGAAGCAGGAAATATCATGAGATAAAATTGTATACCTCGCGCACATTCTACATTTTTGCATTTTCAATTTACTCTAATGCCCAAGATTTTGTTCAATTCTCTGGCATTCTTTTAGCATGTAATCAGGAATGCGTGGGCAAGAAAAACAACAATAATAATATTGATGTTCTCAAGTCATATGAAACGCAGGTATGCGGATGTAGACATAAAAATTTCTTCCTTTGTTTTTCGTAGTCTCACGGAAAAGGTGAAATTAGGTTTGGGAATAGAGTGAAGAGTGAAATTCGGTAAGGGAATACGCATGTGAAATTTATTCAAATCAAATGCTTGATATATTTCCCCATAATGTTTAAGAGGAAGGAGAGGGTCGTTGCTCTGTCAGACTGGGAACTTCTCTTGTACTGCTTGTTGCAAAAACTCTTCGTTTTTCTCACACCAAACAAACCGAGAATTCAGTGGATCAGAAAATATCATCCTACATTCTTTAGCCGAGCATACATTTGTTTGAGCAATTTTTGATAAAAGGGAGCATTGAGTAAGAATAATTACAACAGAGAAAAATGAAAATCAAACTGATTTTACTTTTCAGAGTTGTTGTTTATGCAATGCGAATGCATTAGGTAATAAATTGACGTGGGATTTGACTTCGTTTTACTCATAATATTTCAGATAGAATATTGAATTCAAATTTACATTTTACCTTATCGAAGCTCACCTGCATAGTATTTAGGATAGGGTGAATACATACAATAATTGAGGTTGGGTTTGAGTGTCTGAGCTGAGCAAAAGTGAGAAAATGTAAATAATTGATAAAACAATTTTGAGCCAAGGATGCAGCACCGATGATAAAATCTCCGCACAACCTTCTTACTCTGATTTTTATCAATATTATTATTTAAGCAACAATGCAACAACGGAAAGTAGCCCCATAATAACAAACAAAATCCTTCAATTATTTATTTCTAGCAGCAAACCAAACTAAGAAAAACGAAAAGAACAACGAAAATTTGCAGGAGTGTTGGCATCAAATTCATTTATCGCATTTCCCTGACTGAATAATGTATACCTACTGTACTTACTACTACTACCACAACTCGCCTTGGTTCTTTCTTTCAAAAACTTACTCGAATTTCGTGGTTTCGTATTTATGCGTTTTGTATGTAGCCCACTTGCATGGTCCTATTTACTAAGTTCATCCTTTGTTGGAAGGCTACTTTTTGAGAGATATATTTTCTTGCATAATATGCAGTGTAAACAAGCAAACTTTTATGATAGCCATTGAGCCAAAAACCAATCATTATGAATATAATCATAAATTATTTTTAAAGGAAGGTCTTCTTTCTTGTTCATTTTTTGGTAAAACGAAAATCAAGGTTTAACATAATCACGGCAGCATGTTCAGTGTGTGTATTTTAAATCTCAAACACATTATGCCATACGTACAGTACTCTCGGCTAACATTGTACCCTCGTGAAAAGTCGAATAGCCTTATTCCATTTAAACCCCGTAAAACCAAAGTCTATGTTGTGCTTACAAAGATGAAGCTGAAGTTTAAGCTAAAAGCGAGAGGTATTGTTCAAGCTTATTTAAGTAAATTGAACATATTTTTGATTCAATGTGGTGTTCCCGTTCCCACTTAAAGAAATGATGATTATGCAGAAAAGCTGAAAGTAATTTTTGTTAAACATGCGCTAATGATGATTGCCTTTTTGCATTAGTGGCTTCATTCCATAAATGGCGAGGCGAGACGAAAATAAAAGGCTGCCGTTTAGGTTCATTCTTCTGAGAAAATAAAAAATCGATGAATATTCATAGTACTTGCTGTGCTGAATAAATCTTTTTAAAAATACCACACATACAGTACACCAAAATTGTAGAAGTAGCAATTCTGGTAGACAGGCAAATGAACGTTATGTATTCACAACATCACGTACGGACATTCAACATTAAAATATTTCTCACTGCACTGCCATTAAAATTTAACCATGTCCAAATAAAATTAACGTTCTGTATCAAGTGCGATGGCGATCCGGTCTATAAAGATGGAAAATGCAAAATATGTCGTTGTTGATGTTGTGAGCTATATAAAGAATTGGTTGAATAACATTAACAGTAAAGGATGAAGCAATATGAGAGCTATTAAATCAGCTTTGACAATGAACACCCACAGGGGGTGCATGTAAATTGAAAATTTCCATTCATCGACACCGCAACAAGCAGTGTGTAAAAGAACTGCTTACACGGGTTTCTCCAAATAAAATTTAAATACGCATCATGCATTCAACATACCTATTAATCATATATCTGGAGGGTTTTGTAATCTGCAAATTGACATGCATTCGATAGTTAAGCGTATCCATGTTATGTGTTTAAAGCTGTATGAATAAATGAAACGAAATTAAAATAATTGACGTTAATTAAAACTTATTATGCGGAATGCATGCACTTTACACGCTTCCATGTATGGAATGCATCTTATATCTTATTAGAGTGCCTTTATATGACGATGACTGTCGATTGCACATTGACTGCATAATTTTGCTACATTGGAAAAAACTTCTAAAATATAATCAGCAAGAAGACAACCAACTACTCTAAAACTTCGTATTACTTCAGAAATTATGCAACGCTCATTCAAAATACCTTCTTTGACAAGACTATCTATAAAAATATTTGCGAGCATCATTGATTGAAACATGTTCAAAGGTTGAAATATCCTAGAATTATGATCAATTGATGCACTGCTTTTAATTTGTGAATGTAAACATGTTTTATACAAAGGATCGCATCGGCCACAACAACTGTCATTTCTCATCATCATGTCAGTGCGTTTTATCATGCTAACCATACTCCTACTTCTTTATGTTTGAAGTTTGAAGAGAGGAGAGAATACTAGATAAAGGCAGGAATTCTCCAAGTTTGACTTGGACCACACACCACGTTCGGTAAGGGGGAAAGGGTTCCACGTAGAAAAAGTTGACATAACCCTCCATTGAAAAAGGCTTGATGTGTTTGAAAAGTAAACTCATCGTGATAGTACGTATATAACTGCTTCCGGCCTTTAATTTTTCAACTCGACAAATCTAAAAGGAAACTAGAAACACTTCAAATGCAACAAATGCTTGTTATTAGTAAAACTGGGAAGCAGCCGTGTCTTATAGCAATAGCTCTTCAGTCACGCTCAATTGTAGATGTCGTAACTTTTAGAAGGAAAGTTTTCCAGTGAAAATAACTACCTATTCACGAAAGTAAAAGTTGACAAAAATTATTGTTACTGGGTTGTTCATAAAAGTTTACTTAGACCTCGTAAATATTTGATTAGCTTCTTTTGTAAACATGTAGAGGTAATTATCTAACTTTTATGTTCGTGAATGAAAGATTGGAAGTAAAAGCACGATACTATTTTGAAACGCATACCTGATTACACAATATATATGACATTTTAAAAGCCGAATTGCCTTTATAGTTTTTGAATTCTAAAGTACATTTTATCAGGAAGCCAAAGAATATGTATGTTGTGCAATTAGAAAGTTTGCAGAAAATGGCTTCTCAATAATTTATGTTGGGATTTGTTGTGCACAGATCCTTAGTATAAACACTAAACATAATAGTAAATGCCCAAGGGGAGGGAAGATTTGCCTTGCATGAAATGTTGATATAATATGTACTATGTGTGTAAAACCATTGATTGTGTGTCAATTCGCAAAGAAGTTTGCTTGTTACACCAACAATATATTGAAAACCTACAAAGACATAATAAAGTAGGTGCCGTAATACTCGAATTTCTTTGACGTTTTCGCAATAAAAGCTTGAGTGGTAAATGGCAATACATGATGATGGGCACTGATTATTGAAGACATATCAAAGTTCAAAGGAGAATTCCCTGTTCCCACTCTTCATTCTCTTTCATGGCTTGCAAAATTGAGCTTTGAAAAGTCTTACAACATGAAAGTCGTATCATTCAAGGGTTTCGAGATTTACAGGTAGTCAATTTTCGGTGGGTTATTTAACCGTTGATTTGCTACTCATTTTACACGGTTGAACATGTGATAGCGTCATATTTTGAGCAACCCAACAACGCAATTTACCCAAGCATAATAATACAGTTCAATGGCTACTGCTTCAAGATATGCATCTACAATAGGACAACTGTTCAAATCTCAAGCTCTCTTCTCTGTTGAAGTGTGTAGAAATCACGGTTTTTGTAAGTTCTGTAGAAAGAAAAAACTCAAGAAAGCGACGAAAATGGCAAATGCAACATTGCTGATCATTTCGCAGTAAAAGGGCTGAGTGGTGACTGGTGTGTGTAGCAATATATATTGTGTGTAGTGAGGTAAACGAATGCTCAGTGAAGCGGAATAAAAGCATCATAATGATTTTCTTGCTTCTTCTCTTCTTCAACCTGAAAGCGTGCTTTTTATGCCAAGAACTACACCGATTGTTGTTGTCGCGAGCTCTTTTCGAGCTCGAGCTCGCTCTTTTCACGCTTCACGATATTGTCATTATCGTAGCCATTGAATTCCTTCAGTTTCGTTAGTTTATTCATTGAGTTTTACAACTGGTTGTAGAATCATTATTACATGATTTTTTCCCTCGGTATAAAAATATATAGCCTATGGTATTATGATAATGATATGAAGATGAGGAAATGATGATGATGATGATGGTCATAGCCAGTAGTACTTAACGTCAAGTTAAGTTCGTTGGCTTTACAAGTAGTAGCAGTCTTGCGAGTTGTATAGGTACCTATTCCCGTATCACATTGTTGATAATCACCACTCTCTGGGCAGTAACAGTACTGCCCTATTAATGGGCTTGATAACAATGCCTGAAAGCTGTGTAGTCAATGCTGTTGTGTCTTCAATTAATCATGCACGATATGTACTAAACGCGTGCTCTAACACATGTGAGGCGTGTATAGCCAGGAGAGAAAAAATCAGGGAATCTTTATCTTTTTCGCATTAAAACCTTCTTGACCATAATTTATGAATGCCTACCATATGCATACAGTCAACTAGTAGTTAAACCATAAAGCATGTAATCAATTCTTATAATATTTAGGTTTCTACTGTCCACAAGTAGGCAAATGGACATATCGTGAATAAAAGAGGCAAACGAATTTTTGTAAGAGGGAGTAAAAAGAAAGGCGTCGCATAATATTGGTGTGGCTCTTATGGAGCAATAGAGCCTTATATGCAGTTCTATAATGATAGCACAAGCAAAATATAATAAATGTGAGATTTTATGGAACTATGTGTTGCAACAATTACCAAGTTCTTGACATGCACCAAGGATAGATGCGTGTTGTGGACTTTGAGTTAGGATGTTGCATGTGTTTTATCAATGAGCACACATTATTGAACGTGAGGAACACGTTGATTTTATATGATTTCCTCGCTGACTCTCAAGCAGCAAGCCAATTCAATAATAATAACGATTTTATATTCTCTCTCGGGGAATCAGCCTGTGCGAAAATGTCAAAAGGTAAAATGTGGGTTTCTGAAGTGCATTGATAAAGCTTGATGCATAATGATTAAATGAACTAGCAAGGAAAAACACCATACAAACCACTTACACATACGGTACTTCACTGTAAAGGAAACTTGTAATTACCAAGCTGGTGTGCTTCAAAGAGGAGTGATTTGACAGTTTTATTTTATGTGAATACTGTAATTTTCATCTTGATGGTCAATGTTTTTAACTGGTCTCCTTTGATTTGGTATCTGATCTAATATAAATTTTAAATAAAAATGACTATCCACTTATTGTTAGATATGAAACAAGTATACTTTAACGACCAAGTCAAAGTGAAGGGCATTATCCCAAAAGAATAACACTTTGTTGTGTAGGCGAGTGTTTTTAACTGCAAACATGTACCACACTCAATTTTTGTATCTGTTATCGGTAGCATATTGCTTGATAATGGGTTTATAGACTAGGCATTTTATGAAAATTGTGGTTTTTAATGCATAAATTTAATTTACAACACGGATGCAAGTGGGCGTTATTGGCTCAATATCATTCCATGAAACTAACTTACTAACCAGAAATGAACGTTTTTCGTGAAACTGCTTGAAGCAAATGAAACGTAAAACTGAAGAATATTATGTGTATAGTAAATTCAAGTATACAACTGACTAAAAATTAGATTGTTTACCTATTAATAATGAGCCTTAAAATTGCTATGCCGGTGTCATTGCTTATATTTACGTAGTGCAAATTACTTTCTAATTTTGATTTTATCCACTTTTTGATTTATGAATTTTCCGACAACATGCACGTGCCTTTTAAAGTACCTAATTATTACCTTGTCTCAGTACTATGCATTAAAAACAGCCTGAGTGTTTAGTGTTTATGTTTGTAAAGATGAAGAGAAGTTTCAGTAGTTGTAATAAATATGTTTGCAAAAAGACCACCGACGGTTGTTCCAATCGTAGAAACTGTATTTATTGCTCCTGCTCGCTCACATCATCCATCACAAAATTTATGAGCAACTAATAATATTTACACTCTGTTGTCAATTATGGGTTGTATAGTACCTAATTTTCTTTGATGACGGAGTTTTCTTATTTCACACATTCGTGCATTATTACATTTCCCGTCATACATCGTCGTAACCGCATAATTTTAGTACGGTAGTATTAAATAGATATACATACGTTTTTAATGATTTGAGATAGAGAATGCAGTAGTGCATCATTACTACTATTACAGTTCAGTTAAGCTAAGGAAGCTTTCTAAACTTATCATCTGCATGAAAAGGATAAAAAAAAGATAATACCTTCACAATGTCAACATTGTATAACTGAATATAATCATGTATAAAGAGGAATAGGAAATGAAAATCCTGTGAGATCTGAGAAGTTTTTATGAAAAATCTTTTTTGTCAAACTCAACAAATCGACGTAAAAAGTGTAGAACCTAACTGTGACATATAACGTAAATATTAATACAGGCTTTTTGTAATTCAAGCAATTGTCCTTTTCCATCTCTAAATCCACAAGGTTTCAAAAGGAGGATATAGATGTTGATGACATATGCAACAGGTAAATAAGCTAATGGCTATAGTCGGCTGGGACTACTAAGAAGACGGTGAAATTATGATGACGATATCATAGATGACAATTTCCTTTTGATAGTCAGAATCAGAGACATATTTTATAAACTGCTAGTACAAAAGATTCAAAGGGCTAATATATCAAAAGCGAGTTTGATATGATTTACTGATTTAACTATGACTTCACTTTATACAAAAAAGTTACGAAGCATCTATCTCATCACTCACAAAGTCATAATCAGACTCAACCCAATCTCAACCAGTTTACTACATCACGTTAGAGTGAAATTTCATTTTTCTTTGATATAAAAAATATGTCACTCTCATTCATTTGTTGATGAGCAGTACGGCAGTACGTAATCTGTTACTAACTTCAGGAAAAAGAATAATTCTCATGATCATCCTTTGTCATCAATCGTGTCGTGATTAGCAAAAATGAATTTTTTGCACTTCCCTTTTTGTTCATTTTCCTATTCTCATCATTAAGTCTCAAACACTTACTTGAGAACTGACGAAAATGATAAGATCATCATCGCAAACCAAAATTGTGGAAAAACCTACTGACACTTTATGAACAAGGAAATAGAAACGTACACGGACGATTAACTTTAAGACAAAATGCTTATGCGCGTACAATTTTTATCGTACTAGACTTAAGTAATAAAAAGTCATGAAGTCTTGATGACGATAAAATGAGGGATAGGAGCAAAGGGACCATTTTTGGATTCCTTTGTGTAAATCACGCTATGCTCCGAGCAGTTTTCTACGAAAACCTATAAAAATTTGGGAACAAAATAGGAAATGAGGAAGATGAAATCTCCTCCCAACTCTCACGATATATCTGAAGTAACACTTATTATTACAATACAAGTCCAATATGTTTTACTTCAAATAATCTAAGAAGGTCGATTTTTTCGATTTACAGCCATAATTCATGCTCATTATACCTATGCCAAATCTATAGATTGCATGATTCATGAGAGTATACAGCCCGGCAAAAAGCATGCTTTTAGAATAAGTGTAATAAAATATTGGATTTCTGTGTGGTATGTAGAATCAAGTGTGAGTGTACATTTTTAACTTTTTATGGATCTTGTCAACGGAAATTTACTTTCATGTCCGTCAAAAACAGGAGACGAGGACGCCGTGGTGGGAGACGTGTTATTTATTTGATTAACCCCCTTGAATTCTCGCAACATGGAGCCCCTACCCTGATACTGAGTATACCATATGCTCATAGAACTCTAGAGACAATAAGATTTTGAATACAGTTTGTTGTAACTTCAATTCAAACTGTTTTGTTCACTTTTTTCATTTTATGTAAAACTTTCCGCCAAGATGTGATAAATAATCTTATCAACACATGCTGAGAAACTCTTTTATTACAAATGCGTAAGACAATAATAACATTCGTTTTTATCAAATGGGGCACTTTAGGAAATGGCAGAATGAGAAAAAGTTCTATAACCAAAAGATAAGTGTAAAACAATACATTATGCTCTCAAATGCTGTTTTTATCACGCTTTTCTTGCATAAATGTCAACTGAAAAACATGCAGCACAATAAATAGACAAAAATAATAAAGAACAGAGATAACAAAACAACTGAAGAAATCTAGTTTCAGTCGTATATGGTAGCGCTAGTGGTGCTTCACGTTTCTGCCTAAATGAAAATTTTCCATTTGCGATTTCCAAACAAAATGATAAACTTTTACTGCCATTTTGCAAGAATGCATTATTTGTTTGAAGAAGCCCCTTTTATTTGCAATGTTTTTTCGTCTGAATTAAATTAAAAATCACTGCTAGAAAATGCGTCAGCGTTTCTTTCAACAATGAAAATCTATGAAATTCGTGGGTAAACAATCATTTGAAACCACACGATTCCAACCTAATCATGTAAATGAATTGTCAACTGAGTTCAGATTACAAACATTTTGGTACTCACGATTCATGAAGCAGTAATAACATAATAAAAATTTTAATGAGAAGAGTAAAATAGAGCACGATAAAATTGTGCAATTTAAGCAAAAATAAGTCAAAGATACAAACATTTAAAAGTAGTTTTTTCAAATATAATGGCTCATTAAGATGTTGAAAAATCTAGAATTTCATTGCCCCAATGTATTGCCATCTTTACCAGAACAGTATGGATTTTTATGTAATAAAGCTATGCAGAAAACGTCAAAAGATCAACAAGATCTTGTCTGTCTCCTACTAAAATGGAAGATTGTTTGGAAAAGGATTTCTAGTTTTGTGACTTTGGAAAAGCAGTCAAAACATTTTAGATCTTTTGGGACTTTATGAGAAAGAATGAAATATGTGAGGAAGCTCAAAAGAGAAAATCTAACATATTGGAATAAAAACATGAACCTAATTCGTCCTCTAAAAACTTTTTAAAAGTCAAATTCCTTCTGAAAGCGACCTGTCCTTGAAGACAATTAAACTTTTACTTGGAATACCACAATGGTACGCAATTCCTTAGTCACAAAGTCAAAACGCAGTTCATCGCGTTTGCAATTTATTTTTTAAAACAATAAATGCCAAGATGTTTTTCTGTGTCTAAGATTGTTTGGAAAGTCAAGCAGTCGACAAAAGGGAATTTCATGAATCCATGATGGCAAAAGAAGCTAGAGAAGAAGTTCTCTAAATAAACAAAACTCTTTTGGCTACACTTTTATTCAGTGAATGAGAAAAGCAATATAATTTCTTCTCTTTTGGGTGCCTGCTTGGCTTGAATGCTGACATATTCCACATTACTAGCGTCCTTCCAATTTCCCTTGTTCTGTCATGTGTATACTCTACACACGTTTCATATGAAAACAAGTCGTGCCTACATGTTTCCCTACTTTCTCCTCTTCCTAGAGAAACACGGATAATTGGATCCTTGTCTCATCCGTCTTCCTACTCCATCACGCTATTTATGATGTTTTGACGAGTAGAGATGTGAAATTTAGTGATATTACAGCATTAAACATCATCTGGCACTAACGTGCAATAAAAATGGGTCCAATTCATCTTGTTAATTCCCATATGGTGGAACAAGGTAGAATGTTTATTTTGCCACATTTTCGAAGAGAATCCTTGCCACAAAACTAACGATGATAATGCGGAGTTCTGACCTATTATTACGAAGACAGACCTTTCTAGTAGTAATCCAAACTAATTACATTACATAAAATAATTCCCTCCTGTCATGAGTAAAATGAGGTCGGGTCATCAGCTTACCATTTACGTTGGAAAGCACAACAGGTGAAGTAGTACTTGAGCTGCTGGTACTGCTACCACCATGATTAATCTCCACTTCTGCAGCCTGTTTGCTCTTCAAACTCATATCCACCGGGTTTGATGCTCCTGCTATTACCGCAGCCGCTGGAATTACTGCAGCCTGCGGTCCTCCTGAGGTCTTGTCAGAATCCCTGTAGAAAACAAAGATGAAGTGAAAGCACACACATGATGAAATTCACAATTTACCATATATATTCATCAAACATATTTTATATTTGTTTTTAGCGACGCTGCTGTGATATTAACTGGCCGACACATCGTCCTCTAACATTTCATTTCATATTTTACTGGCTTGTTATATCATTAGATGTGAGAATGGCTGAAAGGTATTATGTAAATCAAATGTGGGAAGCTCTGACGCATTCACTTGAGAGATTTTTGCGAACTAAATATTTACCGGTTAAGAGCATTTTGTTGTTTTCAGTTATGATATCACAATGCCAATTATTAATAAGAATCGTAACTTTCCCCCTTATGCTTTCATTATTTCTTCATCAAATACATCAAGTACATTGGAATGTAAATAAACGCAAAATAAGCATGTTAATTAATCACTTTGGATTTTCCCTATACTATAAAAAGTGCAGCACTTGAACCTTCAAATATGAACATATTAATTAACCAGCAAAACCCCAAATAAACCAAAGCCTGCAACATAGCAGCCACATGAACCCATCATCAATCGGTTTTGGCTTATACGTCATCAATATCATCCTCATACACGCGCTCAGCACAAGGAATAATACCTAATATGTAGTATAACGGAAAGGGAAACGAGACATGATACTGTTGTGTCAATAAACGAGCTGTCAGAGATAATGTGTTCTTGGTGCATTGGCAAGCATCAAAAATGTCACTGGAATGAATGGCTATCCAGATTACGCATATGCCTACTATACAGTACCTACGTATGGAGAGCATCCTTCCAGCCTAACCTGACTACTATACTTCCACAAAAGTAGTACATAGTAGATTTAATATCTATGCCTCATATCCAGTTAATCTAATATCATGACATTGGATGATTTTAGGCTAATAATGTCAAAAATTTCCTTCTGACGACATAAGGCAAGTTGCCATTATTAAAGAATAATGATGAGATAAAATGAGCACCCGACCAAGCTTGTCAGAAAGCTAAGATAGGTTCTAGAGCGGTAAGAAAGAGTAGAGAAAATATGACATTTTCCTATATTTATAGATGCCTAAATTTGCTATATTCTAAGGAAGATATTATATAGGACAAAAGATCTAACAATACATCATTTCACTTCATTATTGTAGTCGTAGTCGCAATAAATCTCGATCTAGGCACATGGTTTGTCAGTCTGTCTAGCTCAACAATGTTGCATATAAAAAGTATAAAGATGGCTAGTAGGTATGCAATATCTTGCATATTTCACAGCTCCACATTTAAAAGCAGCGTTTGATGAAAGTTCAGGTAATCTGTTAAAAGTATTGATGCCTGATTAGCAGTTTGTCAAAACTCTTATTTCGTCATAGGTTTACAACGAATTGCTAATAAGCAACCTTTTCCGACCTAAGCCTCACACTGTGCTTGTTATTGCAATCTTTGTACGTAAGCAGAACCCCGATCTGATATCAAATCAACGACAGATTCTCTTCCGCAGTAATTGCCTATCTTCTTACTTACAGGCATAACAGACAGGCTTACATGTTTGTCTGATAATGACGATGGTGATGTCAAGCAAAGTAGACTCTCTAGTCTAGAGCGAGATTAGATTTCTTGTGGAATTCTTTTCTTGTTTGTATCAAAGTATTACTTTTTGGTGCAAATTAAAGGAAACTGGGACATTGAAGACAAGACAGCACAAAGAAAAGATATGATGAAGAGAGAAGAGAGTTTTTTGTCTGCTAAGTGAGTTGTTTAGTCTGAGATTCATGATTCATATCAGGATGAAGCAAATGCAAAAGTCTATAAAGTAAACCAAATGAAGTCAACAACTTTTGTTGTGGCAGCAGCAGTAAGGGAAACATCAGCATTAGTCCTGTAAGGAAATGACTAATGGTTAAAAAAGAGATGACAGGAAGGATGACGGATGAAGAAGGAGACGATGATAATGATAGGATTCCTATAATGAGAAATGAGGACAATGAAAATGCGACGACGACGATGATGATACAAAACATACTTTTGTGCTGTTGATGGGTTTGCTAAACGAATTGAAATATGGGCCGGATACAAAAGTTTGCGACAACAACAACTTTGCATGATGATGATAAAAGTTGAAACACAATTTTAACCATGTGTGTATGGATATATTATTTAAAATGTAGAAAGTAGGTGTGGTTTTAGTTTATATATCAATTACTGCTTTCGTTATTTTACCATAACGGAAAAGGAGACGCCTTTGAAATTCTCACTTCTGTACTCTTGAGAACAATGCAAAGAACGTGGCAATGTAAACGGAAACAAGGCACAAGAGCGACAGGATAAAACAGATATCTTCATCAGGATAATTGAACGTCCGAAACATAACCCTACAATTAAAACATCTAGAACACACTACAATCCTAGTAAACTGGTTTTTGGTCAAACTTTCAGAATTATGCCAGTAATATATGTCAGGAGAGTTCTTCAATGTGACATTAAAACAGTTAGTTTGTGTGTAAAACGGGTACTGTGTTTTTTTTTCAACATGAACATGAACAACGCATAAATTGGATTTGAAAAAAACTTTCGCCACCAATGTACATGTATGTCTATCATAAATGTTTATTGTTGTCTTAATTATTATAGAATGTCTTCATAAACTATATTTCATTATGGTTGGTATGTATAATTACATTAGTGAGACAGTTAATGAGTAACATACCTGAGTTGACTGAGCTCATCTTCATGTTGGTTATGGCTATGGCTATTAATATGAGCACCCATAATGTTCCCAGAATGTTCAGGCGAATTTGGGTTGTTGATATGCTGCTGTTGTGAGGCAATTTCCCTGTGTCTTAGAATCGCACTCACGTAATGACTTTGAGTTGTGAATTTACATCGGAAGTCCTCCAGGGAGCCACAGTCGAATAGGTAACAACTTCCAGAGTTCTGTAACATCATTTCAAACTACATTTAATCATATTATGCTGGATGAAAACTTTTATATCATTGGAGCTAGACTTTGTAGCTAATCTCAAAATTTCTTCACATCGTACTCGTGAGATGTTAATGTGAAGAAATATGATGATGCAAATGTTGTTGGTAGCCGGAAATAGTGAACCATGTTAGCAAGAATAACCCGTCATTGGCAGCGCTCATAATCTCATAAGATTTCAAGTGACCTCGTGTGCTTTTTAAGAACACGATAAACAATTTTACGGATTCTGTATTTTTAACAAATAGGACATTGGAAAACCTGTTAGTGGATTACCACGATTCGATCTCTCATCATCGTAAATTTCAAGCTAAAAAAAGTAGTAGGAATTTTACATGCGAACAAAGAGATTTATTTTTGTCACTTAACAAGCATTAAAGTTTTGTAATGACTCTCGTCTTGTTTGAAATCATGCTAATTGCCAGAGGACAAATAAATTAGCAATAATGCAGCATATATTTACCTCAATAAAAAAGGAGAAAATACAAAGATTGCGAGTCAGTTCTTTATAATCATGCAATTAATGGAATTGGCAAATTTTAGCACAAAAAAAGAAACATCGAGCTAATATAAGTTATGGCATGGTGTAAGCTTTGAGAACAGCACCTAAACCAAACCTGCTTAGTGTAATTCGTGAAAACACAACAACAGTGTTCTCCTTGTTTGAAGATAACTGTGCGAAAATCCTATTATCTTCATTAAATTAGGATTTTAGAGCCAAAGATACAAACTCGTGAACTCAAAAATACAAAATGCTCGAAATTCCTGAATGCCTGAATCCACTTTGATCCAAGCCTTAGTTCTGGGTTGAGTAATGTGAACATTTGATAGATGTAGTTTTCTCAAAGCTTCAAATTCCACATATTTTTAACACAACAAATTTTTTGGCAGGAAAATTTACCTTTCAATTAGTGCCGAGTACAAACAAGCGTGAGCAATCACACAAATAATACTAATATCCTGTTTTATATACATTCTTTGTAGCTGTCAAGCTCACGAAAGCAATAAACATCTTAAAAGCGCATACACATTTTCCATCATTTATTTTTTACGTCCCATGCTCAATAGAAACTAGCTGCAACTGGTTGTCAGCATATCTTTCTAGTTAGCTGGGATGTCACCGTAAATCAGCGTCATGATAGTTCAATCGTGTGCATTTTAGAAGATAACATCCGGTAAAAACAAACAAAGTGCACTTGAGACTCAGACTCAGCCAGCGCTCGGCTCGCACGCAATCTTTCTGTCCTCAAGTAAATTTTCCCTCTGTAGATACTCAACAAAGCAATGTCAGCAAAGAAAATTAAACTTTTTTGTTGCTCAGACAAGCAAAAAGAGACAAACATTAGGTTTTACTACGTTGTGTGTCTTTACGACAGAAACAGACAAGGAAAAGCAGCAGGGGATATGGACAATGTAGTCTGTAGTTGTGAGTGCTTGGATTAATGTATAATATATATGTAGTTTGGTGCCTGAAGTGGCGGCAGTGGAGGTTTCATGCTGCAAAACACAATGCAATTTGTAAAACTTTCGGATGAAAAGCTATAACAATAATAATATGTATAACCTTTTGTTACGAAGGTTAAAGTAGGCCAAAGAAAGTTACGGCGAATGTTCATGGTTCGAAATTGCTTGCTGCCCTCTGAAATATAAGGTCGAGTATAAATGACTTGCTATACTTGTGGAGGTTAAAACCATATTTCATACCAGCTAGACTCAATAGTACCTAATTTTTCTCATTTCCTCTCTTCCATTTTAACCAGCCTGAATCTCTGACACTTTCTATTTGTATAACTGTCTTTTCAGGTGACAATAATTACTATATTTTAAAATTTATTGAGACCTGTCGCGCAGTATTGCTTCAAATTAATGGTTTTGCATTTTGTTAAAGCTCACCGTAATTTGCTTATCTATGTTTTTGCTTGATGAGACAACAACTATGCTTATCTGTTAATCAGCACTTCATCCTTAATTGATACGTAACTGGTGTCGACTCTGGATATGTTTAAAATGTTAATCAAGTAAAGTACTTTCAGTCGCTTATCAGACAAGTGACTACAAGCGGTGTACTAAAGTGAAAAAAAATTATGTTCATATTTATTTTAGAAAGATGATTTTTTGACATAGGAGACAACAACTCAAAAAATCATCATTTAATCTACTGTCTTTCTTTCATGCATTTTTGCGGTTTAAGACAGCTCCAACTAATAATAATTTGTATCTGTCAAACACAGCTTGTTGTGTGGTTTTTGTGGTCAAATTATGAATATATAATGAGCCCTCATCAGATCTTTTACTTTTTGTGCGTCTGCTTCAAAACACGCTATCTAATAAAACACTTTCACGATACCATTAGTTGAATGCACAAGGACTTTGTCTCTTGTCATTAACACATCTGTAAATTTTCAAAAAATTAAGCAGCTTGTTACGTTACAACGCATACTAAAAACTAAGATGTACAATGCTCATCAAACTTTAAACCATAGTAAACAAGATTTGCTTTGTATGAGCAAAACAAAGAAATGGATTTTCATGTTTTGTTTGACAGATTGTTTTTTGACTATTTTAGATCTCTGCTTATTAAAAAAGTCTTGTTAGAATGAATAGACCGTGTTTAGTTTACTTTTGTATGCAAAGCGTCAATCATTTGAACTTAAAACAGCTCAACTTAGCATCTTGAATTTCACGTCAGTTTTCTAGTTTATGGAGGAAAAACTAAATTTTGATGTTTGCCGGAAGCTACTTAAGAACACATGACGTGACGGGCACAACTCTATTAAAAACTTGCCATCTCCCTTGACGGTACAAAGGGAAAAATCTGCTTCCGCTTGCTCTCAGAATTACAAATTGAGATGCTAAACTAGTGTTGTTCCATGATTCACTCCACACTCTCACGAGTGTTAAATATTTGTACATATTTAATATAAGATGTTTTGAGATCCCATAATCAACACTGGTCCGCTAACTTGGCCTCTGTCTCATATTTTACTCAATTAACATATTAGATGAAAAATATAAATCCTTTCCACCTGCTGAAAACTATAACTATTATTATTATGTACAGAGTTTCGTAGCGCCGTATCTCCTTCCTTGATATTTTTCGAGCTATTGTGGAAAACGGGAAATAGTCATTTCCTAGTACTCACAAATACGCTATGACTTAATATCCGGGTGTAGCAAGTACATTATACAATGCAAGTTGTATTCGAATTACTCTATTACGTTGAGAGCTTTCACTTCACCAATTCCATTACAAAGCATGGCGTGGCAAGTGTATTATCACTGCCCTGCTTTTCCTACTCCGCTACTGGCACTAGTCAACTTTGCAAATTGGAATGCGTCAACAATAAAAGGAGGATAGGATGTAGTTAGCAGGCTGATTTCACTGGAGGAAATCCAATTTTCATTCTCTTTCCGGAAGCGAAAACTGCTGCATGAATATTAATTTGACTAGCTACATATGTGACATATCCATGCATCCGTAAAAGGATATAATCGAAAATGTTATGCTATATGTTTACATACATGTACGTGTGCAGAACAATATGAGAATAGCCAATCTACAGAATTTGATACAGAGGTGACGAAAGGAGACTACACAAAGCAGCGATGTGTAAAAACAAATTGATATGGACTCATAGCCCATTTTATATTCATTTCTGAATCCACTTGGTGAGAGTGTGGCAGTTGGTATGTTTAATGGTTACACCATCAACTTCCATTGTGATGAGAATAATTCACGCTCTCATTGAATGTTTTATTGGATTTTATTGGAAACATCACCATCTTCAGGGGAAGAGTTAAACCCATAATAATATATTCCATTACTTTTTGTTGACGTACAGTCTTATGAACAACTTGCTGTAAATATTTACCATGCATGAATATCTCCAGCTTTCTTTTGCGCCTCTCCTTTTCCTTTAAATCGATATAGAATCAGAGTATTTGGCTTGTGGTTTTGTCATAAAATTATGCCATTAAACGAGCCTCCGGGAATATGTCGAATTGAAAGTGGTTGGGTGTTGGAGAAAATAAAATGTGTATGCTTGAAAATTATTACAAAATCTTTGAATTAAATGGCTAGCATTTTCTGCCCAACTGGGCTCACCAGTTCATAAGTAACAGAATATATTTTCTAACCAACCAGTGCGACAGAGAACCTATATAGAATTTTCTTGGGGTTTAATGAGTTTGGACCCCCGCAGATTCACGATGCCCTATTTCATGCAGAAGGATCACGTGAAGAACAAAAGTGGATTTTTTTTTCGTCTGTTGAGATTTATTTTCTCGCAAAATTGAAATTTGGAAAGCCTGTGAAGATTACTTGGAAAAGTCATTTTTTAAGTTTTGGTCCAATCTCCCTGAATTCTTTCATGAACACGTTTCCCATTCAATGCCTAAACACGTGCATTCCATAAAACCTTACTTTCTTAATACATCGCAGTTCAGAAAGGCTTGATAGTTTTATCTATTATATTGGGTTTGCCCAATTTATTTATTTACTTCGTAAAAAACTACTGTTTGCGTCTTGAAAGATGAAATGCGCATAATTATATACTGCTATAAAAATCAAGCCTTTTAAAGAGCCATTTTCAGCATGCTCAAACCAATAAAAGTTAAATTTACAATGCTCTAAGAGAAGTGGCACAAGGCATAAAACATCAAAACATAAAATACCACCCCTGAGATTGTCAACTTGCAAACAATGGATTTTTCTGAGAATTTGGACCTGCAACTGTAAAACCACAGGGTGCATACGAATAAGTAGTCATTTTGACAGTTCAATGTTGAACAATTTTGACATCACTGCACACGTGAAAGTTCATAAAAATCAGAACAAATGAACGTTTAGCCTTTATTGATTTTGATTGAAAAATACGTTTACGATGTAGTTCAAAACTTCGAACTGACTGACACCCATTGAAATGACAGTGCGTAGATATTTTTTTGCAAACTACAGTTGTGAAGTACATAATGGGAGTTTACAAGAATATTTATTTGGTACTTAATGTAAGATACTGAGATAAAAATGTAATCACATAAGAAAAAGCACGAAAATATTCTTTGTTTGATATTTATTCTTCGGCTAGCATTTTGCTACACAGTGAAAGCATAAGGGATTATGTAATTTTTAATGTACCAACGTCAACCCAAGGGCATTTACTGAAGTTTCTATTTGATCAAAAACTAAGAGTATCAACTTTTCTACGGATTAGTTTTTTCTTACCTTTTCTTCGAACACAGCGACATTACACCTTGAAACCTTACAACAAAGCTTTAAACACTCATCTCTTGATTTTGCTCCCAAATCTGTTTCATTCAAGTAGTGGGCACCAAGCGCTTGGGAATCTTTAGTTCGAATAATGCTACCAACACTGATTTCAAAATTCGGTAAGCACATGGACACTTGTTGTTGTTGTTGAGATGTGTCCACATCCTCAAAAAGTCCACTGCTGGGAAGGCCATACCCTGTTTCACTTTCTCCAAAATAACGCATTACACTACCAAATAGAGGGCCATTGTTGTTATTATTGTTGTTGTTTTGGGTTTCGGTGTGGGCGGTGCAGATGGAAAATAGGAGAAATGAAAGAATCACGCTTGACTGGTAATACGGCTCCATTTTCCGTATTTGAACTAGACAATTATCCAGTCCATTTACCATGCACTGTATTTCCAGTGAATTAATCTGTCTTCTTATGTATTAAAACGCTTGTTTTCTGTTTTTAAACACACTATTTACACAGTCTCCTGAGTAAATAAAGAGAAAGTATCTGTTGTTTTTAAAATGATGTTGACGCAGGCTTTTTCTCAGGCTCCCACGTGTTACACTTGAGAGTCCAAACTCAATGAAAAAAATTTCTTCAGCTCTCACAGATTCCAAAAGAATCTCATCATCTGTGAAAGCATAGGTGGTGATGTCTGCTCAAAGCTGATTTTCACTTGGGAAAAGCTGATCTTTTGCTGATAGTATAGTAGTAGTTCCAAAACTGGAGAAAATATAGGAATCATACAAAAGAATGGAACGCCTTTTCTTAAACAACCTTTCTCTTCGAAAATAGCATCTAAACTAAGGCTTGAGTTGGCAAGTGAAAGCAGAGAAAATAGAGAGCAACCAGAAGCTTGAAAATCAAAAAATGTGCTTTTGGCTCACAAAACAGATTCCAAGTGTCAGCTTTACATGGAGAAATTATTGTTTTCTCCATATTCCGAGCATACTCAACATACGCAGTATACACGGTGAAAGCAGTTTTCCATTACACTTATGTAAAAATGAGAGATCGGGGAAAAAATAAAGTTTTCGTTTCAACTCGGGCGTACGTTTGAATCGATACTAACTACTCACATTTCCGTTCCATGCAAGTGTTACAATGTTCCATCTACAGTATCGCAGTACGATATGGCTAGTATATGGCATGGAAAGCATGACAAATGTTCTTTTTCACAGCCAGAATAATGCGGTTTGAATGTTGTCGTCTCATGGTTGAACGGTAGGCGGAAGGAGAGTGTCCAGTCCGCAAATAGCGCTTACATCGGCTTTCATCAAAAATCGAAGCAACAGAGGGAAAGAGAAAGCGTCACGTATCTTGCCAACTTCCGCTGTTCTGAGCTCGCTGGACATTTTCAGCTCATCGTGCTTAATGGGATTTTCCATTTTATGTGGACATGCTTCTTATCTATTTACTTTCCCTGGAATAACATAATAAAGTATATCGGATGACACATAATGCGACTTTCAACGGGAATTTTACCAGCAGCCAAGTTTTTGCAGTAACTGAATCTTTGGAAATGTGAAAACCCCATATGGGCTGAAAGATTAGCACAGCTTGAGAGAAAACGCAAGTAAACTCCAAATCTGATATCAAATATTGTATTGAGAGCCAACTTTGTACGCAATTTTCTAAAAGTTTGTATACGAATTTTGAATGTCAAATTTAATTTGTATAATGTATCGTGATTCATTATCCATCAAAGGAAATCGCGAAAGTAAATGTACTCTTTTCGCTTATTGTTTCAAGAAAAAATTGAACAAAAAACTTTTCGAGTTTTTCATCCTCAACATATTCGTAAATTGCGGTAGAATGCAAGCAAACACAAGCCAATAAATTCGTCGCGTCACGTACAGTTGATAAATGTGTATTTCTTCTTAAAACTAAAATATGTGCTAAAAGTACAGCTTCATTATTCACTTCTGCTGGTGGTGTACAGCCTCGTATTTCTATCATGTCAAACTGTCTCCCGCAAATGTCCGATTGTGAGTAATCACATCTCGGCATAAGTATGCAGTAGTATCTATATCTGCACTGCCACGCGCTGCCTAATCGACGATATTCTTGAACAATTTGTTTGAGATATGCAATGTACCACCTCCTATGATCATTGTCATGATTAATTAGCCACATGCTGCTAAATGAGCTTTAAAATGAGATATGAAAAATAAGACGTTTGTCTTTATTAAAATGCATATCATTAAAGACTTAATGGGCTTACCATTTATGGGCATAAATTAAAATGCAATGATGCGTCATGTTTACAACAAGACAATAGTATAAAAACTTTGTAATAATTATTCAAGCATGTTTATTTTTCTTTACATCAATTTTATTGTTTGTGGTGAACAAAATCACGAACATAATTTTAGTGTGTGTCCTACGTGTAGGTTGACCATATCAAAATCATTTGCACTTGAGTTCAATTTTCTACTTAATTTGAAGACGAAATTAAATATATCGTCATTTGATGTGAGATACATTACACCAAAATATGACATGGATGAAAGACATTCATTGTTAGTTCAATTTTTCTTGGGTACTCAACACAAAACTTTTGTAAAAGCTTTATTCAGTCTTTCGTAGACAAATAGGTACAAGTACAGCCATTGAAAATTTTGCTTGTTACATTTACTTGTCTAAAATATCTTATCGCATTTTTGGAGTGTAAAAGTCTTCTCAAAACAAGTTTACTTTCACTTTAAATGTCACAAATGTGATATGACCATATTCGTCGAGTGAATTACTGATTATGCCAAATTCAAAAAATAAATTAAAGTTACTATCTTGAATTTAAAACTGTAAGAGATGTATGAATGACTGTAAATAAACTTTCAGTAAATGATTACTGCTATGAACAAAATGAATTTGTCATAAATGAAAGCAAATGCAATGGCGAAACATCTTGTAGATTAGGGTGCGCATTATGCTGTCTTAGCTTATATCTGCCACCTGTGCGCCATAATGGCAATAATGTCACGCACAACCGTTCCAACGAATCTCCGATCTAAACCATATAAGATTACAAACGACGCCTGGTATTTTTAGGAACGATTACCTTCACAATTATATCAGCTACCCAACGTGCATGTATGCATGCATGCACAGATAAATGAGTGTCTATGAAATTTATAGCTTTATCACCATAAGCGCTTTTTTATGCTCTGCACTGACTAGGAGGAATAAAATACATGTATCAAGGCAGCAGGAGATTAAGAGGTGCGGAGTCCTATATCTTTCTTTCTCAAAGAAATGAGTTTCCGCTGAATGTATTTATGTAACTAGTTTTGCCATGACTTATAATATGTGCAGTGAATAAAGCGATCCTCAATTTTCTCCCGAGAGACACACTCTGCTGCATGCAAATGTGCATGTTTCAAATTCATCTTCTTGTAGACCACAATGCACATCTGTAAAATGATAATATGCATCGAATGGGTGAAATCCGGTATCGGAATATGTGTATGCATTCTTCTTGCATGTTTCAGACTCATGAAAAAGCAAGAGTATTATGAATGCAACAGCAGTCAAAGTTTGTTGTGTAGTGCAACATCTGGAGAGAAGTGTTTTAATGTCTTGTAAATACCTATTTTACCTAATAATAATGGCGTAATAAAGGTGGAGTGGAAAAGTAGATGGGAAAACTCATCCCCTTGAACATACGGAACTATCTCAAGTTGCCGGTCGGTCGTGTATTCACAGGCTGCGTGTATTATAAGCAGTAATGAATTCAAAATGTTATTTCAAATCTAGAAGCCCTACAGCTATTTGGGTTTCTCCTCGTAAAAACCATTATGCTGCGTAATATTAGACTTTATACTCATTCCTGATATTATGTATGCACATCACAACCAAAACTGTTATAGTTATTTTACTTTTATGAAGTGATTCTGAGAATGAATCACAGAATATGTCGGACTGAATCAATTTATACATTTTTAAAGGGAGAATGACATTTTAGTCGACTTGCAAAGCTGTTTGAAGCAAAGTTGTAATTGCTCACAATACAGTGCAACTATAAACGTCGTAATCTAAGTGGCTACAAAGTACAGGAGATCACGAAAACAAACTTCTTTAGCTTAAATATACTTGATCATTCATGTTTTATTTTTGTTTATTTACAGGTAAGTTTACATTCATTTTGGATATTGGAAATGTGGAGCTAACTTTAGAACCCCAAAGTTTGGAGAGGAACTTTCCTTCAATTTCATCAATGTAACACGGATTCACGAGAGGTTTTTCGGATAATGTGTATCTTTTTGCATAAAATTAAAGCACGTCGCATCTATAATGTAAACAAATAAACTCTCACATTATCTCCCTGCTCATAGTTATATCAGCATTATCAATATTTCGAACTTATCAGTTTATTATTACCCACACAGAGTACTTCTCTTGAAGTACATGGCAGATCCATTATTTTATGTGATAATCCAGTCATTTTTATCTCGAAAATATGTACTTTGGTTACGTAATGAAAATACATGTGACCCATCTATTAAGTACATTTCTCGTTATCATTTTATCTCCTAATTTTTGTGTCGGGTTATCATGCAAAGTGACACGACTAGATTGCTCCTATGTGTTAGCCACAAATGATTCATTATTACTCCATGCATGCATCGCATTTTTTCTGTTTCATTGCGGCTTGCACAGATACACAGAGTCAGGATTTAAGCTTATGGATTATGTTTATTCATGAAATGAATCATGAATATTTTCGTGGGCTATGCTGTTAATCCCTTCCGCAGCAAACACATTTTTACCTGTAGAGCCAAGTTGAACACACTTCATAATTCATGGCTTACAGACACTAACAAAAGTAAGTTTGTAAAATAACATTGACTTTCGTTCGGGCCTTAGGCAAAACATTCTTTTTATGCTTCTTAGCAAGTCTAGCAGGATTAAGATTTTGCAAGTGTGCAGTGAGAACCGCAACTACTGACATAATATTGTATATAAAAATGAAACTGCATTTTATATTTGATGGATTATCTTAATCCTCAATATTTTGTGGTTGTAGCTCTCACGCTTCAAGGTATTAACGTGAACTAAATCACAACTTTTGACTGAAAACATGCTATTTATCAGTCCATACATACTTTCTCTAACAATCTGAATAAATACATGGCAAAAAGGTTTTCGTCACCTTAATATCGTTCACTCGTCACCTTATTTTAAGAATTCCAGGCTCTTTTTGAGAAA
>JAQIXX010001447.1:0-33805 GCA_034700605.1 Willowsia nigromaculata
CACCAGTTACTTGCTCCGTTTTTGAAATTTTAAGTTTTCGCGCCAAATTTTCAAAATTTGGATTGATTTTGAAAATCACAAACCTGACCTATCTTAAGATTTTAGTTTTACACCTTTGTGCAAAATTTCGTAGCTTTAGCTCAAAAACTGTAGATGTGAGCGATGCGAAACCATTTGAAACAGTTTTGCTCATATTTCATTCATTTTACCGAATTTTCACCTGGTTCATGCTGAAAATCCTTATTTTTAGATGGGAAGGGGTTTTCAGGCCTCTAAAGAATGCTTGCCGGCCTACCGTACGGTTTTTCTGGCCTATTTTGGTAATTTTTTAGAGGCCAGTTACACCCGGAATTTTAGCCTCTCTGGTTGGGATTTTGGCCCCAAAAAAACATAAACTTTTTTCGTGACTTCAAAATTTCAACTGAACAAGCTTGAGTGGAAGCTTCCTGCATGAATGGTAAGTCAGGGGGCAGCTCATATTGGCTTTTATTGTTGACGTTGAAACGTTGTCTTTGTTATTGTGAACTATAAGTATACCTCTGCATCGACAATAATAGCTTGTCTTGACTTATACGACATTAAAGCATGGTTTAGATAGAAAATATGAAATCATTCTGTTGTAATACTATAGTTGCATGCAGTTTTTGTAAATTTTTAAAGACTACATAGATGCAAAAGTTTAAAATACATGTATTTTGCTGAAACAATCACAATGACCTAAACGTTCGTTTCATTTTAACTTATTTGTACTTTTCGCATCGCGGGAAGTAAGATGAGAAATTAGAAAAATTAAAACTAATGATGCAGTCGTACAAACTATGATGATTTCAATGATATCATAGAGTGATAATGGTACATTATCAAGATCTTACGATAACACCACTCGAGTATCAAGTAAACATACTAGTAGTGAATATAATAGTTAATCAATAGTATTGCAAACCGTTTTAATCACTATGGTTAATCTTATGGAGTTAATGTATGTGTGTGTGGTGGTGGTGGTGTGATGATGTAATAATAAAAAAAACGTTTTGTTGATGTCACTGTTATTATTATTATTATGGCACAAAGTCTTTGTTTCTCATTAAATACAAAATTGGAAAAGTTAATTGAATGAAAAAAATGTGATGATGATATTATTATTAAATAAATTAAATTGAAAAAAATGATGATGATGATGATGACGATAATATTAATTTGGGGTATCCCAGAGGTACCTACGTACTTGCTGAGGGTTTACTCTCAGGTTGTACCTCCCTACATATATATAATTAATTATAAATATAGTGATAGATGCAATAATGAAAAGCTTTTTGCACTACATTATTGCATCTATCACAAAACAACACTATTGTGCAGTACCATTTTACACAATGGAATCACCCAGGTTGGCTCTTTTAAATAATGTGGAGCTAAACTCACCTTCAAATTTTTGAAAGTGGACCAGCTCCACATCAGAGTCCTCCTGGGTGTTTCCATTGTGTAAATGGTACTGCACATCATAATCACTGTCACTATCACTATTTAATTGTTGATGGTGACGGTGGTCCTCTTGTTGCTGTTGCTGCTGCTGATGATGATGATGATTCACAGCCAGTGAATCATCTGGACCCCATTGGTCAAAGGATCCTTCCCGGCTGCTACTTCCCCCTCTGTGGGGAGTTCCATAGGGGGTGAGGTTGGGCGGCTGGGAGGATCCTTCCCTTTGTCCTCGTGGTGTTGGAGGTGCAGGGGTCCCCAGACGAGACACTGGTGCTGGTGTCCCCATTCGGGATGCTGGTGCTGGTGTCCCTGGACGAGATGGCGGTGCTGGGGTGGACTGGCGGCCTGAGGGGGGGTTCCTCCTCAGGAATTCCTCCAATGGGATGGTGGGAGGGAGGGATGCGTCGCGGCTAAACGCGTGTGGAGGCAGCGAAACTCCGCGACGCAGACCTGAGGGGGACAGCTCCTCCTGTGAATGGTTAGATGCAGGAGGAGGACTTTGGTGGGCCTTGGGAACCTCCTCCCCTCCAACTCCGCGAAACCACCTCCAACACCAACGCAGCACTCCACACACGCACACACAAAAAAATAACAGCAGCAGCAGCTTTATCCAATCTATGGCTGCTGCCAGTTGTTGCTGTGTGCCTGCAATAAAAAAAACACATGTGATTAGTACCTATAGGTACACTATGTATCTATAGGTATTATAATAGGTAAACAATACACTTACCTATTATGTCTCCTATGTAGGATGGAGTAGTGGAGGGGTTGACGCCAAATTGGTCACACAATTCTGGCGTTAATGGTCCAGCCAAATCGATGACCTCACCATCAATTTCCTGCTGGCGCATACAGGCATGGTGGAGGTTTGTGTGCACCACATAAAAGCAACCTTTTATGGTGCACTCTACGCAACTTTTAATTGTGGAACACTGTAAACCAACAATTAAAATTTATCAAAATGTGCACCAAACACTACTTAACTTTGTAATTAAATTTTAAAAAACTTACCGCAAACTTGGACAGCATGATGTTTCCAATGTAGGGACAGCACGAGAAACATGTGTTGTTGTTGTTGTGAGGAGAGAAAAGAAATGAATCATTTGCCGGCTCGTCACACTTTCACATGTACTATTGCTTGTGACATGCTTGTCTGTCTGTCTGTGCATCAAAACTTTTGAATGAAAAACTGTAGTCAATTTTGACCAAATTTGATACACTGGTAGCCTAGGTCAGGTGTATTTGCAAAATTATGTCCGAGGTTACAATGCACACATTTGGTAGGTGAAACAAGAGTTCAAAGGTCAAACCAATTTTAAGTGACAGTGTTACACAAATATTGAAAGCAGTCAATTTACATATATTAAACACAACTCACGGATCCCCAATTCCTGGGGATCCGCGTATAAACAAGTATGTATACACCTCTGTAAATGTACAAGTGTAAGGAAAATCGAGTGATTAGACTATATAGTCCTACATGCACTGTTATTGGATCCCCAATTTTTTGAGGATCCGCAAAAGTTTGAAACTTTACAAAGTAAAAGTTTACACGACGTAATGACTGTGCATTCGTTTTTAACTTGTTGCTTTGTATGGATTAAAAGGTACCATATGTAAACCAGTGAGTGGAGGCATTCCATTGCACAATGACCACTGGCTGCACATTTCTTGGTATAGGACTGCTGTTTTAAAAATTATGTAATCAGAAAATCTCCCATTTTGTGTGCATAAAAAATAATGCACCTTCTTAATAAAGTTTTTGTACACATTACAGCTCCAACCCTTTTGTATACACGTGCATTGCTTAAACACTTTCAACAAGTCTAGATACAATGATAATATTTGTTCAAAATAATTGAAAGTAAATTTACACTCACAAAATAGATCTTTTAACCCACTGTAAAATTCATAAAAGCAATGTGGGCAAACTGACTTTAGCAAATTATGCCTATGATGTATACTCTCTTGAGTGAACACGCTGGTCGGAAACCAAAGTCCATTAATGGAAATTTCTGACCAGTGGGGGGTAAATAGATCAATTTTATTTTCCATTTTAAAAAAATGGGGACAAGTGTCTTTCATACTTTGGAAACCGCCCTCCACAAACTTGCCATTCTGATTTTATAGCCTTGTATAACAATGCAATTCTAATGCCCAAGTTTGCAGTCTCACCATTATACTTTGCCACTAATTTGTCTAGTTCATCGACAACGCAATCAAAAAGAAAACTGTAACTACATTTTGAGAATGGCACTCGCGGAAAGGATTCAAAATTTGCAAGAAGCACCATGTATGACGAAACAATTTCTATAAAGTCTTTTGCTTCAAATTCACCACGCCCAAGTATGATTGCGACACGACTAAAAAATTCCCAAAAGCAATGCTTGCATAGACTGTCAAGCTGTGCATTTAAAACTGTGGTTTTGGCCTTTTTAAAAATTTGTATGCTAGATGAGCTGCCATACTGTGAGTCTGCTGGCTCCATTGTGAATGATGAAAAATGTTACTTTGCCTATTATATAACTAGAGTTAAACGTTATAATTAAAATTACTGAATCTGAGAAAATGTTTGTGCCAATTGAGCTAGCCAACCCTAGCTCTTTAATTCCAATTAAATTTATTTACAACAATTTTAAATTTTGCCATCTTTTTTGTCTTTTACACTATACATTTTAAACTTTTTTTTACATTTTCAACTTTTATACATGGTTGGTTATTCTGTTTACAATTTTTGCATTTTTTCCTTTTTAATTTTTTTTTCAGTCACGTACCATTTTTCAATTTTTAAATTTTTAGGATTTTCAAGTCGGGTTCAAACTGGGGTATTTTAACCTAAGTACAATTTTTTGGCTTTTTGCATTTTTAAATTTTTAGGATTTTCAAGTCGGGTTCAAACTGGGGTATTTTAAGCTAAGTACAATTTTTTTCATTTTGAATTTTATAAATTTTTATAGCATTTTACAATTTTGGCTTTCTTTTTTTTACATTTTAAATTGACTGTTTTGGAAAACGTGTTTTTAATTACAATGATATAAACTAGTGGTGACCATGCTGTACCTGCTCCTTTTCTTTCCACATACAAAGAAGCTCACTTCCTGCAAGACAGATAACAACGCACTTTGAATATTGAACACAATTTTTGACAATTTTTGGCCAAATTGAAGGATTTAAAAATTTCAACTCACCCAACAAACAAATTAACCCAAGATAGACTCCTAGCTGCAACGACATTGTGGGACCGGACCAATTGACTCTTTCGCCGTTTTCGGTATATATTTCTCTCCTAATCTCCTGCCAAATTCTTATATACACTCTGGAATCGTTAGAGTTGAGGTATGGTCGTAGTTTTACATCTCCGCTGGGGTTGGAGACTACTGTGCTGTGCTCCCAAAATGAAGGCAATTTGAAGTCGTGTAGTCCGTAATTTCCAAAAAGGGTAGGCGTGGGGAGGTCTTGGATTTTCTTGTAAAGGGGAATAAGTGCTGACTTTAGGAATTCCTCAAGCTCGGATGCCGGAAACTTGATGATTGAACTTTTTGCTTTGGAATTTGGTTTGCAAATGAAAATCTTCTCCACTTTTTCGCCGTGGTCCAATGCTCGCCGAATCGATAGAATATTCCCCAAATGTCTTGCCGAATAATGAAGGAAAAATGAAGGAGAGCGTTCCGGATTCTAGAACAAAAGATTTTTTTCTCGTGCTAAGAGTTTTGATTTGGTTTGTACTAATGCTGGTAAAGTATAATGATTGCGTACCTCTATGAAATCCGAATCTGTATAAGATTTCATGGAATCTAAAAAGTCCAGCATTTCTTTGGTGGATAATTTGCTGTCTCGGGGTAGTTGGTGACTGGGTGGTTGGTTTTCACGAGTAAAATAGAGAAGTACCTCGGGGACATCCTGATAATCGTCAGAGGTGGATGGCTCTGGAGAATGGGGCGTATTTTGTGCTCTGCTAATTTTGGCGGGAGGGGGTGAGGATTGAGGCATAACCTCCTGAAGGACTCCTAAAACGTTAAATTATTTATTTTTAGAAACAAGTCAATCTTAAGCTTTGAAGTGTGCGAGTAAAAGAGTTAGGCTTACGTTTTCTGTAGTTGGAAGTCATTGTGTTGAGTTGATTTGCTAGTAGAGAAGCGTGACCTGAAAAAAAGATTCAACGTTTAGCTAACGATTCAATGAATATTGAAAATAACGTTGATAAAAAACGTATGGAAAACTTACTTGATCTTTTTCAGTCTTTAGAGTTGTATGTGGTCGGGTCTGGAACAGTATATCAACAGGCGACGTGACGGCAGGTTCTCAGTGTATTTATTTGCTTTCACTTTGCCAATTTTTACTCGCAATGGAAAACGGAGACACTTGTCCCAGATTTTACTGGAGAGACTCGCGAAAAAAATATTCGCATCCTATCTTGTACTATACAGATTTTTTGGCGATGCAGAGACGCCGAGCATCAATTGAATCCAATTTGCACAAAAGAGCAAATTATGTTTTTCTCAACAGTAGTCAACGAGATTGTCTGACTAAAATGAGAAAGGTTATTCAAGACTCGAAAACAACCCGTCAGCTATGCACACTAACGGCTCCAGCAGGATATGGTACGAGTTTGCTTGTCTGTCTGTCTATTACAATTTCCATAAATGGGGATCCGAAAATTTTTGGGGATTTTTTTTTGGAATCCCCAATTTTTATTTTGGATCCCCAAATTTGTTTACAAATTTCTACTCTTTTCCATTTTTAGGTAAAACGTTTATGGCGTCAATTTTTGCAAACGAAGTTTGCAATGCTGGGCTAAGCTACAGGGCATGCAGCATGACCGGATTATCATCGCATTTGCTCGATTGTTGTACAATCTACCATTTAATGGGATGGTACACGATCAATTGCAAAATGCAAAATCTTTTAAAATTACCAATTACAAAAAGAGTATCTGACGCATTAAAGCAAACAAGTTTTTTAATCATCGATGAAAGTTCAATGGTTGGCGGAAAGATGTTAAATTTAATTTCCCAGCGACTAATGGCAATTAAAAAGAGCAATGTTCCATTTGGCAATATTAGCCTCCTCATGCTTTGTGATTTTTCGCAAATTCCACCAATTGCAGATATAGTATTGACAAAAGATCCATTCACTTGTTCAGATTCGTTTGCGCGAGAAGGTTTAAAACTTTTTAATGAAGCTACAATGAAATTGGAGCTTAATGAGCCAGTTAGACAACTAAATGATGTGGCATTTGCCCGAGTGCTTAATAATATTCGTGAACGAAAAGTGACAAATGAAGATGTAAATTTATTAAAATCGCGTCTCTTACAAAACTTGAATGGGGATGAAATAGAGTCATTTAAATCGGCAGTTCACATTTTTGGAACAAACGACAAAATTAATGAGTTTAATGAAGAATATATCCTTAGTCTTAATAAGCCAGTTAAGCTCATTAAGCCAATCGTGGAACCATTCTGTGTGGTATGTAGTCAAAAGATTAAATCATTCTATGCTGGACGAGATATAAACGTTCAAGTGACACGTAATTTGTGCTACAATCTGGGGGTGGCAAATGGCACTTCAGGCATAATTAAAGATGTAGTTTATGAAACAAGTGGAAAAATGCCAGCGTTTATTGTAATTGATTGTCCAGCTTTCAAGGGGGTTCCACTCGAAAACAAGAAACATAATATACCAATTCCTGTTGTAAAGGACAAAAGCTGGTGTGCACATTTGCATTGTTATATAAATACTACATACATACCTCTCGTAAATGATTATGCCATTTCATTTAACAAGTCGCAGGGACAAACAATAAAAAAAGCATACATTAACTTGGATGGCTTGCGCTATTATGATAATCGTATATATGTTGGCCTTTCACGTGTAAAAAGTCTTAATGACTTGTGTTTGGAAAGCACAAAGCCATTGGAATACTTTTACATGAGTGCTTGAAGCTTCACTTTTCATTTTCCCTCCAAGCTGTAAACTTGTAGTCAAGATGCGTCTTTACCAAAGTCTTTTGTTTATTTTACACTATTTAATGCCCACTCCTTTTCCCGCTATTCAAAATGTACTGGAAGAGTACAACAAAATTGATCATTCAAAGAAAAAACGTCACTGTTGTGGAGCCCGATTTTTCCGAAAACGAGTTTCTGTAATTCGTTACAATGAAATATTCCCAATCCCAGGAGTAGATTTTGACGAAGATTCAGGAAAGTTATTTGTAGGAATTTGCGATCACACATTTTGTGATAATATAAACTTTGAATTAGAGTATATACTTGCAAAGCTGGTTATATCTCAACATTTCACACACGAAGATTTGAATGATTTGCGCCCAAAAGCTTTTCACTTGGAAAAAAATGACGATGACAGGTTTCCCATGGCAAATTTGGATAATACCAACGGATGTTGGTAAGAATTGGAATTGTAACTGGCAGCCATCTTGATGGGTAAAGACTTATTTTTCTTTTTTATTTGTAGTGGATTTTATATTCAAGATTTTGCCAATGTCATTATTCACGATGACATTTCTCTGGCTTATGACGAGCATTTTCCCTATCCTAAAACAAGGCCATGTCTACACAAAAAGTCGGGAAAGTGCAGCCGTTTAGCAATTGGCGAATGGACCATATTAGAGGGCATTAGAAAGTCCAAATTGCCCCATGAATGTCTAAACATTTTTAGATTCTCAATTGTTCAAATGATGGCAATACGGCAGATTAATAATTTGCCAGACTTTACAATTTTTGGCAACAAATCTCTGTGGCCATCTTCAAAAAAAATTGAATATTGGAATCCTACAGAAATTACAGTATCTCCCCAAGTAGCTGCAGAAAATTTTGATGCTTTTGTAACTGATGGCCACTATTATTTTGACGTAAATTTACCAAAAGTTTTTGATTTTGATGGTATTTATCTCCCTGTAGAACTCTCGTTGCAAGCCAAAAAATGCTTACTGATTAACTATTATCGTGAAATTATTCAAAGTTTCAAGCCATTTGGAATAAGTGGTAATCACAGAGTAAACTTGACTCGAAAAGAAGTAAATGAATTCCATTCATTTGCTTTTAAATACATTCTAGACAATTTTTAATTTTTTTAATTTTAGTTTTTTCAGCTTTTTCTTTTCTGCTCCCATTCTGGGCCCACACGGAGCTGTTTTGCATGGAAGCTCCCTGGATGGGAGAAAAGTGAAATGGTGTATGTGTGCTTTGAAGTCAGTCATTGTTTCACTTTTTTCTCGTCTGCGAGCACATTCATCAAATGCAAGACAGAGATTTGGCCGTGCTGCTGTACTTGGATGGTCGTATTGCGAAACTTTATTGGAACTGTACAAAATGTGTAATGTGGACTCGAATCAATTGCTGTCATAGTGTTATTTAATTCCTATGGCCGTGATTGGTTTGTATGCAAGTTGCACGTCATGACAAGTACTGTAAAGCTTGGATTCATATTGGATTTACTTGACTCGCTTGACTTAGAGAGCGTCCTGGCAATTCTGTAATTTTGAAAAAGATTGCACGGTCGCCATCTAATTTAATTGGAGTAAAAGCTACTTTTGGATTGGTGCCTTTTTGGACCTCTGAATTCATGGATTGGATCCTCAAACTTTCGGGGATCCATTTTAATCACGTTTACTTGGCTCGGATAGTTTGGTTTGTATGTTAAAAATCCATACAATTAAGCTATTCGAATCAAGTGAAATGATGATGAATCTTCATCGTAAGGAGTCATAATTTTCTCGAGGACGGCTGCCTTTTTATTTTGTTCTGGTCTCAACTCGACGGATAGCTTTTAGTGGAAACTCTTGTGCATTCTCAAAACGGATCCCCATATATGCGGAAATTATTTGGGACACATTTACTTGGTTTGAATTGTGGTAATTGGTGTAAAAAATCATCAATTTCTCAGTTTGAACCAAATAAAATGATGGTCAATCTTCTGTTCATCCACATAAAACAAGGGTTTTACAGACGGCACATCTATGGAGATGAAAATTATGAATAAAAATGATCTAGGGAATGATGTTTTTATATTATGCCTTTATGCTTTAATGATGCTATTCCCAGCGGGAAGCCACTTATTGCTTAAGCTATACTTGTTATTGGCTCTATTGTATCGGATCCCCAAATTTCTGGGGATGTCAAAACTTGCTTGGTTTGAACTCATGTAATGTTTGGTAAAAGTTTATCAAATTTTTTATATGAAAAATGATGGTTCATTCCCTTGCAGTCTATATAAACATGGCACCAATGACACTCTTGCAAGGGAAATGAATATGATGATGCTGGTCAATGAAAATGCTGATAACGACTTTGGCTATGGATGCTCAAGTGTAGGGATGATGCTTAATGAGCTCTGTGAATGCGACAAGAATGTAAACAAGGGTAAAAATTAGGGTTTCATGCAATAACGCTAGTTAATTGTAGGAGGAGTCAATCCTCTTGAGTACATGCATGCCATGTCCATCTAAATTTAGTTTAGAGCCATTGCTTTGCTGGAAAAGATTTTGTTGGCGGTCAACTGTCTGGTTAATCGGACGCTCTCTTTTCTGACATTGTGTGCTTTGAATGCAATATACATAAAGTTGGAAAAATTTAAGCCCGCTTTCCCGATGGAGGGAACAGCGCAACATTTTGCCACCTTGGCTGGTTTCATTCCAAAGGTAAGTTCATTCAATATTGTTGAGTTGTGGTAAAAGATTGTCTATTGTAATCTGTGGTAATTTTCATTTTTCAAAATGTATCCAGAAAAGTGTGATGAGCACAAATTTTTAAATTGTGGATATTGTGGGAAACTCTACTGCTACGTTTGTGACCCTTCAGGGTTTGTAACATTGTTGTATGAGTTGTGTGTCGAGTGCTGTGAGCTTTTTAAAAATTTTGATAAAGCCCACCAAAATGAAAATACCGATTGAATGTAAAGAAAAGGGTGTGTGTGACTTTTGTAAACGTGTGTTGTGTGAAACGTGTAAAACTTACTCACTAAGATTTGAAAACACTTGTACCAATTGTGAAGTTGTAAGGGACCATCCCTTGAGATTTCGAAAAAAGCATATATATTATTCGAGATTAAGAGATGATGGTTTCGGAGGAATGAGTCTTAGTGAACTAGTTTATTTATACACAAGCAACATGCTAAATACAAATCTGGAGGAGAGAATGTTGTATTCAAATGACGGGTTTCTCAAAGAAAGACGATGGTTATCGGAAATTTTCTTATTGACTGTTGAATGAAAACAATTTTAGTATGAAAGTTCCAAAGGGTCACGAAAACAGTGACAATTGCATAGTGTGTGGCACAATCTTGTGCATTAAGTGCAAGACCCGTGAGATAACAGTGTACAACAAGTGTAAAAAGTGTCACAAAAAACGTGTAAGTACAGGAAAGGTGCATATTTTATTCAATACAATGCGAAGGGGAGGATTTGAAAGTACCAATGTGTACAACGTGTGTGAGTTTTACAAAGAAATAAGAAAGGCAGATGCAAACTTAATTAGGCAGTATGGTGATGATGAATTTCTCTATCATCAAATCATTGCTCAATATATATTTCAAAAACTATTAAAAATTGACAATTGAAAAATGGAAAATTATTGGAAGAGTCATCGAATGGAGGAGGAGTATTACATAGGGCGTGGTTTTCTTCAATATATTTTACAGCTATTGAATGGTAATCCAGTCATTGATTCATTTAATGTGCCACAAGCACACAAATCAAAACTGGCGACTTTTTTGCAACACAACTTGCATATAATAGAGTCGTTGAAAAACGACAGTATATCATTTGTTTACAAAAATGCTAAAACTAAAATGCCTCAAGAGCAAGTTTGTAATGACTTTTCAAGTGACAATGGACAGGATATGGATATGGAAGAACCCGTGGACATGACAAGGGCTACACTGTTGCGTCAAAGTTGCGCTGGAGGAGTAGTAACGGAGACGCTAAAAGACATTCCAAACGAGACAGAGACTGTTGTAAAAGATTTAAACAGTTTGCAAAAATCCAAAATTGATGCGAAGAAAATGACATTGGCAAATTTGGGGATCCCTAATAATAGTGGGGATCCGTCCCCATTCAATACACCCATTATATCGAACGTTAGAAGCATTAGAAGGCCTTCAGCTAACACGGAAAAGCAGCAAGAAATTACATCTCTCGCAACATTTTGGAATGGTAATGTCGACACAGATGCTGAAAATTTATCAACGATATGTCTACGTGGCGATTTGATTGACGGGAAACAATACAAACTTCCCGCCGACACTACAATAACCATCGTCAGGGTTGACTCTGAGCACAAAAAATCTCTTTTGGGCAATTTAGAAGGACAAAAATTGCCAAGCAATCAGGATTATTCTAATAAACATTGTAAAGATGTATACAATGAAACGACTCTTGAACAGCAAAATAGCGACGAGACTTTGGAGCAATCTTTGGATGTAAAAGATGCTTGCAATGCCAATTTGTCATCACAAGACACCACACCAAAAGCAGACTGCAGCAGAGATGCAACGCAAGAATCAAAAGCCAAAACATCAACAAATATAAAAAACTTATGCGGAGAATCTGATCCCAGTATGAAAGCACCACATGGGAAGAAACGCAAAAATGCAGTTTTGCCAAATTTGATGAGAAAGCAAAAACCTAGAGCATGCAAAATGAATCATGAATCAAAAATGTACACTTCTTTTGTTGCAGTAAAACGTTTGAAAAATGATAATTTTGAAGATTCTGACGTTGAGGTCGTATCTGAATGCGACAATAGCCCAGAGAGGGAAAAGAATAAAACTGCTCAAAGAAGATTACGTCATTGCCCATCCAAATATAGAAGGCAATGATCAATGAACAAGACATTTGTTTACGTTAGCTCATCAGAGCAACATCAACTGATAATTTGCTCCAATTTGAGCCTTGCCATTTTAACCTTGCCGTTTTTTGCTACTGCTATTACTACATTTTCCGCCTGTTACATCTTTGCTGTTTTTCCTTGCCATGTCCAACATCAGGAGAAAGGTAATGCTGCCACAATATACCTTTTATTTCATATTATTAAATGTCAATTTTTTGTTCTAGTTTGGCTGTGGTGTAGACCAGTGTTTATTCAAAACTGCAACAATTGCAGAGTTGCAATCTCATTTGAGTGAACACTGTTGTCGTTTTTGCGGAAGTGTATTTCTGAACAAGTCTGTTGAACACCCATCATGCGTAAATGATCCTCAGGTGGGGCGGGGATCCACTCTCGACGGATCCCCAAATGTATCGAGTGAAATCTTTTCATCCGCAGCAAGAGCTCACAAGAATGCTCTTATAACATTTGTACATCATTTTGATAGAGAAGTTTTTCTCTTGGAGGATGCGTTTGATTTGACATTTGAAGAAATTTATCGAATAACAAATATTTACTTGACACACTATGTCAACATTAAAGCCAAGTTGACATTTGAACTAAAGTTGAAAGAACTCAAAACTTTAAAAATTGTCGACAGATATTTCAACTCGCCGTATTTAATGATTACTCATAGACAATTTATTTCACCAATTTATGAATTTTTGCTCAACTATGACATTTCAAATTTAAATTTGTATAAAAATGAACGCTCTGGGTATTCCCTAATACGAGTGAAAGCCATTTTGTTTTCATTTGTTGCGGTTGAAACTACAAGTGTTGGTTCATTTTTGCCATTGCCAAAAGCGTTGGAGCGACGCAAAGGACTTTTAAATATCAAGACAACAAACAGTCAAAATTGCTTTCTCTTGTGCATTTTGAATAAAGTATACGGGCACATGATAGAGTTGCCAATGCATCCCAACAAGTCTTTTAATCAACTTTCAATTCATCAACGCGCAGAGTTGAAAAAACGAATGGCCATTCCACAACATTATGACCCAATAATTTCTCATGTCCAAAAGAATCGGTTAATGACAATTGAACCGTTTCTTGGCCCCGTGGAAGTGTCAAGCATTTCCTATTTTGAGTCTTTGAACAATATTAGCGTCAATGTATATAGCTTTAGTAAGCATACAAATAAAGTGCATCCATTGAGAATCACCAAAATAGAGGGTGACCATCATGTGGATTTGTTACTAATACAGAGGAAAGATTTGAGCAAAGAGCAAAGAATGCGACACAAGAGTCTTGCACATTTCATATTGCTGTTTGACGCCAGCAAATTTTTTTGTCTTGGCACCAAATACAAGCGAATAATTTGCCAATTTTGTACAAACATGTTTTCCTGAAAGTGGATAGATAGCCACAGAGAAACTTGCATGCTTACAAACAAAATGAATATAAAGTTTCCAACTGAAAAATTTTACAAGTTTACTGAACACCATAAACTGTTGTCTACTCCTTTTAAAATAACTGCAGAAGTGCTTTGTACAAAGGTTATCGATACAAACATTAGAGCATGTGGATATGTTTTGTGTGCATTTGGACCAGAGGAGCAACTTTTGTATTCAACAGTTTATGTTGGGGACGATTGCATGGACTACTTTTATTTAGCATTGTCAAGTTTGGCCAAGGATTTGTTGTGGAGACAACAGTCTCAAGTAATTCCCCTTGAACCGACTGCTGCTGATTTTCAAGCAAGAGCTGCTGCAAAATTTTGCGAGTCTTGCAGGGTAGAATTTTTTGCAAAAATTGATGGAATTGAAATTGGCCCACCCCAAATGCACCACAATCATTTTGTTTCAAAATCCGAGTTTAAGGATCCCAATTTTAAAAATAGGATTCACTTTTTGTGCCGTACCTGCAATTTAAATGCTTCAACAAGACCATTTGTATACGTTTATCTACATGCGTGTCAAAAAACTACACTCCACTTGATGTTAGACTCGATAAAGTCAAACTATGATGAAAAGGTCAACATTATACCCAGAAAAAATGATGATTTTCTTGCAATAATGATTCCAAATTTGTTTAGAACCACAGATTTGGCCAACTTTATTGATCATCCATTGCATGAACTAATTTTACACTATGACACTCGAGAAAATGAAAGATATTTCAGACACTACAGGCAAATGTTTCCAACAAACTACCTGCCCTGCTTTTTCCCAACAGAGTTGTCAGGAAGCTTAGAAAGTATATGTGAATTTCCCTCCAAGGATTCATTTGTTGATATTGTCATGCAACGAAATTTGTCAGACACCGAATATGCTTGTGCATATAATTTTTTTGTTCAAAACTGTCAAAATATGAGAGAATTTGCAGAAAAGTATCTCTTTTGGAGAGCTCATTCAATCAATGCAGTTTTGCAGAGCTTTAACTATTGGGCTATTGAAAAATATGGCCTTAGCGTTCACCATGACCTTACAATCGCCGGTTACAGTTTTGCAGCGTGCATGTACAATTGCAAACAAAATTTTGAATACTTGAAAGACCCAAAAATTACAGAACGCGTTTGGTGCAACTTGATTGGAGGGGTGTCACATCTCAGTTGTCGCCGAGTGACGTCAAACACTGAACGACTTGGAGGATCCCCAAAATTGCCAGAGGATCGAACTGAGCTACTGTGTTTAGATGTGTGCTCACAATACATGCATACATACTTGGACAAGTTGCCATTTGGAAATTATTCAATGATTGAAGGACATGAGGCTGAATGCATTGATATTCATCAGTTGATCCACACTGCAGATGAATTTGGCTACTTGATTTGTGTGGATCTCTTGTATCCAGACGAAATTAAAGAATTTAGCTCCGACTATCCATTTGTGATTGAAAAGCTGGCAGCACCTGGATTTTCAAAGGTTGCTCACCAGCATGATACTTATCTTGCTCAGCAACCCTTGTCATCAAGTAATGCAGGCAATTTTCAAATTGCAATGACACAAAATACAAAGAAAAATGTTTTATTGCATTATCGAATGCTCGCATGGTTTCTTGGACGAGGCCTAAAGCTGCACCGTGTTCATTACATTATCAAATTTGAGCAACGACCCTGGCTGAGAGACTACATTGAAAACAATCTACGCCTTAGGAACGCAGCAGAGTCTAAACTTGAAAAGCAGCTCATCAAGAATATGGGTAAGTGTGACGGTTACTTGCAGTTTGTTAAACTTTGAAAACTTAACTTTTTGTTTCAAACAGGAAACTTTTTGTATGGAAAATTTTACGCCGGCGCCCAAAATCTCGTTGCCAAGTTTTGTACAAGTGAAAAGGCGTGCAAGAATTTATGTGCCAGCAGCAACTTTTCAGACTGTACAGTGCTAAACAGTGACATGACCATCTTGTACCTAAAGAAGAGTTTTCGGACATTTGACAAAAATATTCTTGTTGCCTTTTGTATATTGGAGCTGGCAAAGTTGAGATATTACGACCTCATTTACACTATGAAGGACGCGTTTCAAGAACGTCTGTACGTTGCAGCTGGTGAATGTGACTCGATTGTCTGTGAGATTCGAGATCCTTGCAATACATTTATTGCCGATATGAAAAAGCTTGGTCACATTTTTGATCATTCGGGTCTGGATCGTAACCACCCGCTATTTTCCGAGGAAAACAAGGGGAAAAGTGGCCTATTTAAAATTGAGCACCCAAATGCAATTGACTTTGTCAAGCTCCGTAGCAAGGTGTATGCAATATTAAACTTGTGCGCAATTTGTAATACGCAAAGCGACGAATATGGTGGCGAAAACTGCGCCAGCTGTAGCCATCAGATAAGCAACACAGTATCAAAAGGACGACCATAGAATTTGGATGTACCATTCAGTGCATACTTGGATGCACTTGAAAAAGAAAATCAGTATGTTGCAGAGTACCAATCCCTTGTTGCTCGGGGTTCTGATGTCAAAATTACAACCAGGCAACGCACAATTTTGACAGTTTGCGATAATAAGCGAGTTTGGGAACCAAAAGGTATAAAATCAATGCCCATTGGAGGATTACAACCATTTTGCAATGGACGCTTGCGTGGATCTAACGCTTAGGACTCCATGTTCAATTCAAATTTGTGGTAAGTTTAAAAGGTCACCCTAGCTACTAAAATTGTGAATATTATTAAATTTATCTTTGTTTTTAAGGTTTTAGCCAAAGTGGCAAGACTTCACTAGCGGCAAAGTTGATTAAAAATCGATACAGATTGTTCAATAAAAAGATTGAAAAGGTAATTTGGTGCTACGGAGAGTATCAAGATCTCTATGACCAAATTCAAGAGTCTGACGACAATGTTACGTTTACAAACGACAAGTCTGACGTTCACAAGTATATTGAAGACAACGAAAGTGCAATCGTAGTGTACGATGATCGCGTCTTGGATCTAATTGGCAACAATACTGACATTCTGTCTCTAGTGTTGCAAAAGTCTCACCACAAAAACGTCGTGCTTGTCCTTCTTACACAGGCAATCTTTTTACCAAAGTGCCGGCTTATTCAAATAAACGTTCACTACTTGATTACATTTCGCCTACTTCGCGACGCTTCTAGTGTTTATCGCCTTGGATACCAATTGTTTCCAGACAATCCAAAGTTTATCTATAAAATATACTGCCACGCTGTGGAGTCCACTGGACCATACAAGTACCTCCTATTTTGTCTCCATCCCGCAGACATTGACTTTTGTCGTTATAGATCCTCGCTGTTTTTCTGGGAAAAGGATTTTTTAATTTACAGGCCTAGCAATGCAATCGATACTTGACAATTTTGACTTTATTTGTCGCTTTTCTCAAGCATCTGGCACAGAGGCTAGAGAAATGCTTAAAAGAGCGACAGACGAAGAAATTACGGCAGTCTTAAATTGTATAGCACTGAGAACACATATTCCCGTTAAATTGTCTGAACCAGAAGGAAAAGTTATACAAGCTGCAGTTAAAACGACTAGCATAAGACAGTTTTTAAAGGACAAGTTCAAGTACATTTCACCCATTCTAGCACTTACTATCGTAAAAATTATTCTAGAAGTGTTTTTGTACGTTTGCGATTCTGCCGAATAATGGAGCTGTACAAAGTTGTTAGTTTGGACGAGTATGAAAAGTTTGCGAGTGCTGACAAGCCAACAACCCTTGATGACAAGCTCAAAAAGTTTCCAAAACTTTTTCAAAGAAAATTTAAAAAACTGTTGGAGTTTTTAAATTTGAACGACATTTTTGTAGACGAATTTGGAAATACGACGTCTGAAAATTCCTTTTTGCCAAAAGGATCTGTAGTGTTTCCTTTGATTCACTACGCAATCAAGGGTAAAGACAAGCCAGAAGATTGGGCCAACTTTGCAATCTACCTCTCTACGCTAAAGGTCCCAAAGGGGATACTTTGTCTAAAAGCTCAGTCTGAAATAAAACGCGCCAAGCGAAATGCCAAGACGTCAGGAGATTAACGACAAGTACATTAAACGGGCTTACCTCAACCCAGAAAACGTTGGATCGTTTAGCGGAATTGCAAGTTTTGCAAAAGCTCGAAAACTTAAAGATTTGAAAGCGGTTGAAGCTAGCTTGAGCAAAATTCCGACATTTTCTCGGTATAGACCTGCAAGAAAAGTTTATAAACGACGCCCACTTTTTGTAAAAAACGCCCGCGAATTAATTCAAATGGACATTGCAGACCTTTCAGCATACAAGAGAATGAACAAGGGTTACGCTTGGATTCTTGCAGGCATTGACCCATATACAAAGGAAGCAAAAGCGGTGCCAGTCAAGACAAAATCAGCTCCACACATGCTCCAGGCGGTTAAACAACTGCTAAAATTGTTTAGAGGCAAGTTTTTTACGGCACAAACGGATAATGGTCTCGAATTTAGAAACTCGTTGGTCCAAAACTATTTAAAATCTCAACAAATTCATTGGTACGCCACTTTTAGCAGCGTCAAGGCACAAACTGTAGAGCGTTTTTTTAGAACTTTAAAAGCAAGACTTTGGAAATACTTTTCTGCAACTGGAAAATATCAATGGCTTGAGGTTTTGCCAAAGCTAATAAAGTCTTACAACAATACGGTCCACCACGCCCATGGTTTTGCACCTGCCAAAATTAAAACATCAGACTATGATACAATCCTTGAACGTCTTTACAGCAAGTACGTGACACTAAAGCCCAAGGTACCAAAATACAAAGAGGGCTCTCGAGTGCGTATAAGTGTAAACAAACTCAAAACCTTTTCTCGGGGATACCAGGCCAGCTTTTCAGAAGAAGAGTTTTTAGTTCATTCGGTTGAATCAGTGTTTCCAATCGTCTACTACAAATTGTCTGATCTTGAGGGCAATGTACTTCAAGGAACATACGTCGAAGGAGATTTAACTCCATCAGGAATTCAAGATGACTGAACCTGCTGAAAACTCTTTTCTCTTGGTGCTAAACTCTGAAAAGAGTTTACACCTATACAAAAACACTTCATGCAACTTTACCAATGTCCTGGCACAGAATTTTAAGCTTGAAGATTATGAAGTTGCTCTAGTGTCGTTGACATACAATGACAATTTTAGCAAAGACTTTATTGAAACATCTGCGACTACAAATCTGATTCCCGTCGAGTCTGAACGAAAACCTTTTTTTAACGTGGAAAAATCGCAAAATATTATCAGAATTGTTGACATTAAAATTTTGGAGGCAAACATTACCAAAACATATCCCAACATTGGCAGTTTTATTACTGGGTTGAACCAACATTTGGTTGGATTCAACATTCCTCTGAGCTTTGTATCCAGATTCCAAGCTGGAGTCTTGACAGCTGTTACCCTCAAATACGAGCTGAGTAAAGGTTATAGACTCCATATTGGTGAAACCCTTGCCAAAATACTTGGCTTTTCGTATAGCGACTTTGGGGAAGGTGAATTTACTAGCGATTTGACGATTGACCCCAACGACTTTGAACAGCTTGATACAAATTACATTTTTACAATCCAGAGAAGAAAGTACGACGTTCACCACTTGGAAGTGAGACAATTTGAAGAACAACCCAGGTTGATTGATTTAAGTTGGGCCATTTCATTGGCTGCGGCGACAAAAAACTTAGTTATTCAAGTCCACGTAAATCCAGAAGAATCTGAAATAATTTTTGATACTGGGTCAGATTTTCGAACGCTAGTATTGTCTCCATTTCTTGAAGATTACATGGGACTACCTCGTGGAACTGAAATAAAGGGCGAAATGACATTTCGTGTCAATAGAAAAATTGTTGACCCAACTGTCCCGTTGGAAAAAGGGTATATAAGTAGACCAGCCAAACGATCAAAGCTCAGTTCAAATTCACTGATTGTGACGTGCAGTCTACTCGATGGAAACTATCTAGAGAGCATAAACGCTCAAATAATTGCAGTTTTAACGCGACAAGAAGGAAATAAACAGGAATCATACACGGCAGATCACTTGTTATACTTGCCAGTTTCACCACCATATGCTTCAAGTGTAACCATTAAGCTTTTGGGAGACAACTTGGAAGAAATTGATAGCCAACCGTTTGCAACAGTAGCCGTTTTGCACTTGAAAAAGCGCTGGTACTAAATTCTATGAGGAGAGTGGTTTGCAACTCACAAGGTTGCCACTTGGAAAAAATGACATGTTCAGAAGCAAGCTTGGCAGGATCGCCAATTATTCCACTCAAAAGAATCAGGCGAACAAGACGAGGAGGTGCAAAGAAACGTACAACAAGACCAATGAGAGGAAGTGGAAGAATAAGAAAGAGGCGAACAACAAAGAGAAAGCAAACTGGTTTTGGAAAGCGCAAGAGGGGACGAGGTAAAAAACAAAGGAGACGAAACTAAGGCTTCAAAATGGAGAGAATGTTTCAGACCGCAGCTGCTCATCCAAAAAGCAGCGCGGGAATAATTTCCAATCTTGTCTTGTCAGAATTTCCTCTGACTGACGTGAGTTATGTCAACTCTACATTTGAAAAGTACTATTCAACCTTTCCATTGGACAGTGGTAACCCTATAGATTTTTCGGTGACCCCCTCACAATGGTATACAGACTTGGGAAACATTTGGCTCTTAGTGTCTGGAAAACTGACAACCAAATCTGGGGCAAATATATCATCTTCTACAGTTGCTCCAGGTAACAACTTTCTTCATACAATGTGGAGTCAAATGGAAGTTTCCATTGGAAACGTGCCTTTGACAAAGAATCCTAGCTTTTACCCTTACCTGGCCTACATGACACGTACCTTGTCCAATAATGCTGAAGCAAAAGAAGGAATTTTAAAATGTGAACTATATTGTGACGACAACGGGGACGAAAAGAGTGACAATGCTGGTTACAATTATCGCAAAAAGATTAGCAGTAACAGCAAAAATTTTCACATTCTTGGAAGACCAGTTCATGGCTTGTTTGCCAGTGCAAAATACCTTTTGCCAATGAGTCCTTTGAAACTTACCTTGCGACGATCCAGTGATGAATTTTGTTTAGACAGTGAGAGTCTCTCGGAAGGACAAAGTTTGGATTGTACATTCAAGCTGTTGTCGGCAACGCTATTGGTGAAAAGAGTGATGGTTTCGCAGCAAGTGATTGCTACACATGAAGCAAAAATTAACAGAAATGAATCGTTAATTTTTCCATATTTTGACAGCAATATTGTAACGTATACCATACCTAAAAACACGACAAGCAATGTTAGCGAGGCACTATCAATGGGCTTGTTACCATGTCGTGTCGTAATTGGAATGGTAAATTCAAAGGCATTTTTTGGCGATGCAGAAAAGTCACCATTTACATTTAAACCATTTGGAATAGAGCGATGTTCCCTTACAATAGACGGCGACGAAGTGCTGTTTAAAAATCTGGAATTTAACATTGGAGATCGTGACTACATGATAGCTTATACTCAGCTATTCAAGTATTCTTGCTCTGATAGTGGAATTGACATTTCACCAGAAAAATTTGCTTCAAATACGTTTTTGTTAGTCTATGACGTACTTCCAACGTCAAAACTAAATTCATTCTCTCAGAACCGAGAGGGCGTGGTCCGTTTTGAAGTCAAGTTTAAGGAAAGCCTCTCCGACCCTATAAACATAGTCGCTCTGTTGACCTATCAAAACATTCTCAAGTTTGACAAGCAGGGCTACACAGTACAAACTGTTTAGAATGGACTCTATTGAGATTGAATTCTTGCTGTCCTGCATGTGCAAACCTCGCGGAATATCTTACAGTGTCATAGCAAGTGACGAGTTTCATAGCCTAAAGTATGAATCTTTTCCATATGTGCTAATTTTCAATGTAATGCCAAGAAGCAGCACAATTGGTCATTGGATTGGGTCATTATTGATAAAAAAACATCATGGGATACATGTCGAAGTGATGGATCCACTTGCCATACCACTCTCGACGTACAATGTCAAACCAAATTTCTTTGTAAACGTTGAAAATACTCGGACTATTCAATCAAACGACAGTGAGAGGTGCGGGGAATTTGTATTATTTTGGATTCACTGTAGACTCAACAACATGACCAGCCGACGTTTTCTAACACTTTTCTTTCACGACGTCACACTCAACGACGCAATCGTTACAAAGTTTGCAAGACGTTTGAAACGTTGTTGTAAAAAGCAAGCAACGTATGGCAACAACAAAATTTGCAGTGTATCAATTAAAAAGCTGCAATCTTGTATAAATGAACAATTTTTGCAAAATGATGGTTAGTACCTCTTGTTCAGCGGTCAAAGCAAAATGAAGTCGCCACAGCCAAACTTTTCTTTGGGCAAAGACTTGACTTTGATCAAGCCCACCCAAAAAAAGAAAAGAAATAAAAAGAAAGTTTGCAATTTGGCAGACTCTGAAAAATTGCATCAATCTAAATGTATAGATTGTTTAATCCAATATGTAACCGAGCAATTTAATTTTCTTCCCAGGAAAACACTTGCCAGTGCATCTCTTTTTCACCGCTTGATTTACTCGTTTGCCCGCCTGCATAACAACTTTCAAGTTTGTGGACAACAAACCTCCACATTCTATGTCCACCAATTAGAAACTCTTTTGGAAGAGTCTGATGGATCTAGCGACGCAACAGCTAAAAAATGTAAGTAATTTATTGATAAGATTAAATGTTTTGTATATTTTTGATTCTAAAAACTCGTTTGTTTTTTTCAGAAAATGGATCACAAAAAAAAATTTCCTAGTGTAGAAAATAGTTACCTCTTAAAGCTATGCCATAAATTTAAAATTTTACCTAGTGCTGAAAGCACGTGTATATATTGTCTTTCGTCTTTTTTTGATAGTGTAGCAAATCTTTTTGCAGAAAAGTGCTTTTTAGAAAAAAAGTTTGCTGTAATTAACTTCTTAGATTTGTATGATAGGGTACTTTATATCCAACTGAAGTGTAAAAGTAGTCATTCTAAAATGACTTTTTGTTTTGAATGCTACTTTAAGTTTTTTGAAATGTTTCGACTCTTTTACAACTCTGTTCTTTTAGAGGATATTAATAAAATTCAAGAACAAGAGTTATTAGAAATTTATGATAGGTTAAATAGTATGCAAAGCAAATGTTTATCATGTAACAATTTAGTCTAGTTTATCAAAAATTGGCCGTTTATTGGAAATACAATCAAAATTCCACATAGTGGGGCACAAAAACATGTGTCTAGGCCTAAAGTCTCGGTCTACTGATGAAGCAGAGCATGCAGAAACACATGTTATTACTTAAATTTTCATACAATTTGGAGATTCCAATGTTTGGCAATCCTGCCTTTTGAGGATCCAGTTTCCCACAGTCAATACTTTTTGGGGATCCAAATATTTGGGGATCCGCTTTAAGCATTTTTGGGGATCCGGTTTTCTACATTTTGAGGATTCAAAAGTGGGGATCCATTTCTCCTCAGTCAATACTTTTTGGGGAGCCAAAGGTTTGGGGATCCGCTTTCAAGCATTTATGGGGATCCGCTTTTCTACATTTTGAGGATGCAAAAGTGGGGATCCTTTTTTCACCAGCACAGCCTGCATGACAAAGTTGCACACGCAGAAAACGTTTTAGGGTAAGTTTTTTCGCAATTGTTTTAAAGCTTTTTGTTCTGCTAGCATGCGATCCGCTTAGATGGGCAGACATTTTTCACACCTCTCAACCACTTGTTGCTACTCTCACGCGTTTTCTCAACCACTCCCAAAAATGTGGAAAATAATTTTTAATTTTGTGATATTTTTTACCCCTGCACTCTTGTGCAATAATTTTCCAACCTGCCATTTATGTGTGCAGCAAAAATGTCAATTTGAAGTGTATAAAAATGGCAGTGGAATTTGCAAAAAGACTGGACAATACTCTCGAAATGTTTTCAATATTGCCAGTAATGCTTTGCATTGTGACTTTTATGAAGAGCTGTCTGCAAGTAAGCTGCTGCTACGCATTATTCATTTTTGTTTGACCATGTATAAAAAGTTATTTTCTATCTAGTTTTGCAGTCAACCAGCATTACAACTCCAGTCCCATTAAATGCAATCACAACAAATCAAGAAATTCCAGCAACAGCAAACCCAAGTGTAAAACATGTGGGTGAACCAACACGTGCACAAAATGTAAATACTGCACAGTATAGCACCACTACCACACCGTCAACGAAACCAAAACATGAGATAAAAAACAACTCAAGGGCGGTCATCCAACCGGTTACAAAAAAACAAGAGAGCATCAGCAGCACAACTCTTGCTCCGCTTCTCTCCAAATCTTCAACACAGAGAGCTTACGTCAACATAGAAGAAAAAAATGCTTTGCACTTGACGAGCACGACCATACCAATAATATTTACGTTACCATCATCTTCCCCTTATACAACACGAAGAGCATACGTTTACAAAACGGACAAAAACTTGACTCGCAGTTTAGACAGCACTGCTACCACCAGCATCATAGCAGAGAAGCCAGCAACTCAAAACAAGACAACAATTGAAATTATTACCACCAAGCCACAAATACTTACGTTACCATCATCTTCCCCTTCTGTAACACAGAGTGCATCCGTTTGCAACGAGAAAAAAACATTAACTGGAATTTTAGACAGCACTGCCACCAGCACACCAGCTGTGAAGCCAGCAGCTCAATACCAGGTCATTACCACCAATTTATCTCAATGTTCAGACTCAAAACAAGGCTTGTTGAAGGATGGCATTTCGGCATTTAACTTTTCTCCCCACTCAATTTTTACCAGAGTAAAATTGGTATCTTCATGTAAAGTACAGGTAATTATGATAAATGGGATCCCCAACTGAGACAAAAACACTGTTTCATTTAGACTACTTTTTTATTTCAGAGCATACCAGTGGAAAAGTTTGTTCGCAGTCTGTGCACACTTTATAGTTTTACCCAGTGAATCGAAAACATTATTCCGGAGACTGAAATTGGATATGTCAAAATGAACCCGGCTGCAATTTACAAATCAGCATGTCGTTCTGTGCGTTGGAAAGGAAAGTTTTGCATCCCAACCCCACAAACAAAGAAAAGACCAAATTTTAATTGGGTAGCAACGAGCCCCAGGCAGTCTTTACTTTTCAATGACATTAAAGTTACAAATTGTAGTGTAAAGACGAAAAGGGAAGCCAGAGAGAACAAATTGTTCAAACTGGCCCGACTAATGTGTCGAGTAGAAAAAGAATCATATGGGTTATCGCCTTCAGATTTCTCCAGTCAAGACTTTGGATATTACCTTTTAAACCCAGCAAAGAGTTACCCAGACAAGTGTTCATACCTGTTTTCACACAGGCAAAATTGTCTGTACAAAATCCAAATATAAATTTATACGTGTCTCAGTTTTTTTGTGAATAATGTGTATATAAGTTTTGAAGTTTATAACAGTAGATTTACATCATTACGGGATCCAGTTCCACATCATTTGGGGATCCATTGAAAAAAATTTGGGGATCCGCAACATCAGGTAATATATTGTATATCAAGCAGACGTCTGATCCAAACCCCGACTTTTTAAATTTTCTCCTCACGAAATTCATGTGCCTCATCATCAAGCCAAACACATTCCGATACACACTGTGTGTCGGAATGAATGCATTGCGATACACGCTACACTTTCTCTCATTGTATAGCATCAGAATGTGGTTGGCTTGATGATGAGGCACATGAATTTCGTGAGGAGAAAATTTAAAAAGTCGGGGTTTGGAGCAGACGTCTGATATCAAGTAAATATGCTGTGTACTAATGCCTTACCAGAATCATCACATAGAGAGGCAGCATTTTACACTAGCGCGAAGAGAGAGAGAGAAAAAAGCCGGTTTGTTTTTGTTTACTTTTGGCTGTCTCCTCTCACACATTTGACTTTAATTTTTATTTTAATAAATTTTTACTATGGTTTTTTTTGATCAAGCAACTAATGATCCAAAGGTCATACAATATTTTGAAGATATATATACCAAAGCAGTGACAGAAATGCATGAAGAAATTAGCAAGCAGTTTGAAGACAAGTTGAAAATGGCTGAGGAGAAGATTAAGTTTTTAGAAGAAGAAAATAAAATTTTGAAAGGAAAGTTGAAGACATTTGAGAAGGGTGACCAAGTGCCAACATGCTCTAAGAGGATCCCCAAATCCCGGGGACCCCCCAAGAAACGACCAAGAACAGAATCTGATGACGATGATGAGGATGACACAACCAAACTGATGAAGGAAGCAGAATATCCCAAGTTCCTGAAGAAAAAAAAGCCGTAAGTTTCAACATTTTAAAAATAGTTCAACTAGACAATTACTCTTATTAATAATTGACTTTAAATTAATTTGAAATATTTGTGATGGGTTTTTGTAGGTTCATTGGCTACAAAAATAAACAGCACGGACTGGTACGGGTCATCAAACTCAAGAAAACTGAAAAGGATACAAAGCAGCCAAAGTTTAGAGTGTTGTGCAAGTGTTCATCTACGTTGACTGGGAGGAGCTCCATAAACAAACATTGGAATAGAAAGAGAATCGGACCCCAAATAAAGTGTAATATTTGTGCAAAAAACAATATAGAGAAAGAGTTTTTAGAAAATTCAAAGTTGGTTAGGCATCTGACGCATGTGCATAAAATAACTGATCCATTCAAGGATCACAAATGTTGTAAGTGCAGTGCCTCGTTTAAAACGGCATATGAAATACGAGATCACGTTCGAGAATGTTATGCTCCTTCTGACTCTGAATCTGAATGATTATTTTGTAATTTTGTTTCCGTTTTTTTCATTAAGTTAATTTTTATTTTCTCATAATTTAATATTTTAATTAACTGATTTTGTTTAAGTTTTACAATGACATGCTTGTAATAATGCATTAGAATTTTTAATAATACCCATTTTGTGTCTTTGAATGACGTAATCGCATCAGCAAAACGTTTTTTATTATTACATCATTACACCACCACCACCACACACACATACATTAACTCCATAAGATTAACCATAGTGATTAAAACGGTTTGCAATACTGTAGATTAACTATTATATTCACTACTCATACTAAAGTAAATTTAAGTTATAATTTCGTCTAATCATGTCGCAAAAGATAACTCTTGGGCATTGCATATTTTAAAAACTCCTTTGGTATATAACTATTTTACTTAAGCACAACTATCTTTTTATACAATTGGGTTTTTAAATCTCTAAATATATATACCATCAGTCATCAATATTCTGGAAAATACTTTCATCCTAGAATTCATGCTTTCTACTGACCCGAATAAATATGCAAGTCAATTCTTAAAAATTGCAGTGAAGCACTGCATAAAAAATGTATCTGTGTAAAGTATATTTTCGTTTAATTAAGCGGGAAAATAAGATTTTGTCTATGTTTCACGTGCATTCTTGGCTCATGAATGTTCTAGTGTTACCGGAAGTTGCGAAATTGTATTCTCTACCCTTTGGTATCGGATGAATACATCATAATAAATGTATTTTGATTAACTATTGAGGCTGAAAACCTCACATTGTTTTTGTGGTAGATACCAGTGCAATTTTAAGAAATTATTTTTGGAAGTGAGATATAGATTTTTTACTAGTTCTAAAACGCAAAACTTTCTTTCGTTGTTGGTTGTCACTAAATTTTTCGTTTCTGTTGTGTTTTCGTTTTTATTGGCTAGCTGACGTCATCTCGTTCAACCTCCTTCAAAAATTGAGAGTACGGTGCCAATCCGCTGATTAATTCTGACATAGTTTTTTTTTTTAATTTTTTAATTTTAATTGCGTTTATTTTTCTTGTCACACACAATTTTCACTTGTTATACAATGAAACCTTGCACAAAGCAAGCTCTTACTACATTGTATTTTCATGTCATAAACAATATTTACTATTTAACACGTTACTAGATAGCCAAACCATAACAATTAGTGTACATCCTAAGACAGGCTTTCACTGAACCTTTTAAGTAAAAACGATTTCACTTTCTTTTTAAATACATTAAAGGACTTGGACATTTTAATATCACACGATAGCTGGTTCCACAAAGAAATAGCCCTAAAATGAAACGTTGTTTTCCCTGCATCTGATTTGGGAGCAAAATTGCACTCCACGTCTAATGACCATCCCTGAGACGAATTGAATAAGAATATTTATTCAACAGATGTTTTTGCATGCATGTTGCCCTCTATTCTTCTCATTTCGTTCCTTAGCATGAACTAAAACACAACAAGTTTACTGCTATGCCTTTACTGGTTTACGTTGTTGCTTTGTCTGCTGAGTAATAAATGTAGAAAATTTTCCACCTGATTTGTTTGCTTTGGTGAGGTGCAGTAAGTGTGTATCCTTTGTGCATGAAACTTTTTATGGATTTTTATCAAAGTGGTAATGCTTGCGCAGTATTGAGCAATCCAAACGCATGCAACCCTAAATTTAGAAAACTTAATTCATATTTTTATTTTATTTATATTGCACTTGGATTTGGATAAAACAAAGAATTTTAAATATACTTAAAGTTAACATTGGAACTAAGACAATATAAGGCTTAAACTGTAATCCGCGAATTAAAAAAAGACTCAATATAACCATGAATTTTCGCATTTTCATCAGTACTCTATTTCTGAAGTACAGTGCTTAACTAAAGTTCATAATGTACAAATTATAACACTATTATTACTTAAGTAAAACCATGCCGTCGTTCATTTCGGGATGTTATAAGCAAACTACGACACTAGCATTTGCAGCCAGTGCTCTCTTACAAAAGTAGCATGCATCTTATAAAATATTTTATGACTCATAAATATTCAACATTAAGAAGGCATGATAACCCTATTAGACGAAATTATTTTCCTAAACCAGTTACATGTGCATATCTACTTTCACTCTGAAAACTACTCTAAAAGCAAATATGTTATGTATGCAGCATAACATCTAAAATAACTTTTACTGGGAACAGGATAATTTTCACTATAATTATCTTAGTATTTTATTATCAATAAAATAATGTAAAAGTTACAACACAAATTGAGCACAGCACCATGACTTGCAGTCGACTCGCAAGACAAGACTAAAAGTGAGGAGAGAACCTCTCCTTCTCAAAAGCTTACCTCTCGTTCAGAAGGAACGAGAACAAAACAAGAACAGATAAACGGAACGGCATGCATGGTGCGGCACTTTACAAAATGTACTCTATGGCAGTATATATCTCCATATACTGCAAAATACCATAAATTCGCAATTAGACGCCGAGGCGTCTACTTGGGGGAGGCGAGTAATTTAGGGGGCTTCTAAAGTACTTCGTAAATTTTTTGGACCTTCTTTGTCTCCATATTATATGAGTTGGCAAGCTTTTTTCATTAAAAAGACCATTTTTACCATAAGTACGTAGTTGAAAGCGTCAATTTATGCTTATAGGGGTCTGCATAGAATAAACGTTTACTCTAAAATCCTGAATATACTGAGAGATACGCATTGTCATACATGCAGTAGTTTAAGAAATATAATTTTTGACTGGGCGTGACTTTGGGGGAGGGCGTCTAATTACGAATTTACGGTAACTGTATTACGCTACATACTGTATCATCAGCTTGTAGGATGACAAAAGTGAACTAAAATGATTTACTAGCGAAAACAATCGCTTCGAGACTTTTAGAGGGACTTTAAGCTCTTGATTATTAAGAAAGATTTTCGAATTTTTCAGTGAATTTGACATCTTTTCACACGGAGACTTAAATATTTGCTTTGCTCACATCTGATACCCAAACAAGTCATTGAAGCATCTCTAAGCCTTAACTGCAGCTACATTTTGTGTTGCTGCACACAAGTCTAAGGTCCAATGGAAGCAGGAACAAGTAATTATTCCAAAACAAAATTATTACTTACTATGTGTGTTCTCTCCGTAAGTGAGCCTTGAGATTTACTGTAAACGCTTTCTCACAAAGTTGACACTTATACCGCTTAATTTTTTCATGAATACATTCAATATGACGGGACATTTCACAAGATCGATAAAATTCTTTCCTACAAAGATTGTAACTGTATACAGAGCTTTACAAAAACTTGTTGTACTTAAATCCGTAGCTTAAAACTAAAATAGTTTCTAAAAAGTTTTCCATTTTCGTTAAGGATTTCGACTTACAGATGAATATTTCTAGTTTGCTTGCCCTACTTGTTTGCCTATTTATAGTGCATTCAACTCAACAGTTTATTTGTCGATTTTGTTAAAACAGAAGGTTACAATGCTTGTTTCCTCTTCTTATTTCATATTTGAAACGAAGCAATAACGAGAAATGAAAATGGGCCAAAGGAGACAGCAATTTCTTAGTTTCTGTAATCAAACAATAGTTCTTACTATGAGAGACAATTTACATACGTACTGATTAAAAAGTTAGCAATCCCATATTAAAGAGGTAACAACCAGTGAACTTCTGCTTATATATATATTTACAATATCACTGATTATATTTAATGATACATTTTTATACATAGTTGAAAGTTTTCTCTCTTTATAAATCGTTCACCCTCAGGACGAAATAAAGATGTTACATTGCATTAAGCGGTAATTAACAATATAAGGTGGTCTTTCAGTTCCATTTATCTATTGTAGTAGCTTTAGGTAACTTCACATATCATTTCAAAGTTAGATCAACACTTCCAATGTATCATTTTGAGTTTCACAAGGCCATCGAAAACAATTAAGCAGCCAAGAATTATCAATATAGGTATGATCATCGGTTGTATTAAAAAAAGTTCTAAATAGTACATAAATTAAAATGCAGTATTTCAAACAAAATACTTAACTGTTACTTGTTACTGAAGAATACAAACAAACAAAAGGTTTTTTGTGCTTTTTTAAACAATGTTCCTTGAGACTCTTTCTAGCAGCAAACGCTCCCTCACAAAATTGACATTTATACGGCTTAATATTATTATGATTATATTCAATATGACGATACATTACACCAGATTGTAGAAATTCTTTCCCACAGACACGACAACTATAGCTTTTTTCCTTTACATGCCCACGAATATGAGTAAATAACTGACTGTTTGTATGAAAGCATTTTCCACAGAGTACACAGCTGAAAGGCTTTGGTGCATCTGATGGGAGGTGAGTTACTGAATGCATTTTCTACTCATTTTGAGCAATGAATCGAAATCCACATGTTTTACATACATACGGCTTTTCCCGAATATGTCGCCTTCTTATGTGCTGATTTTTCTCCCCTTTGGAAACAAACACTTCGTCACATAATTCACAGTTTTCCGGTTTTTCGCCAATATGGACCTTCAAATGTGCTGAATATCCGTTGTAAGAGAAGAACACTTTATTGCAAAATACACAATAGTGTTCAGGCTCCCGAATCAAGGTTCTGTGAATCTTGAAATGGCGCTTCAAATTTGACGGGTCAGTGTACTTTCTTGGACATTTCGAACATGGATAGTATACAACCAAATTGTCATGCAATTTTTGGTGCCTTTTTAAATTGCCTATTTTTGCAAACGAGGAGGGGCAGACTGAGCATTTGTGCGGTTTTTCGCCAGTGTGGACATAGTTGTGGTTACTCAATACATTACTGTTCCTAAAAACTTTTCCGCATGTTTTGCACTTGTAAGGCTTTTCACCTGTATGAGTTCGCATGTGGTTGTTAAGTTTGGCTTTGTCACCGAACATCCTGTTGCAAATTTGACACTCAACTTTTTTTAGATTCATGTGATATTGTAGGTGTTCATTAAGTACACCGAGAGCTGGGAAACGTTTGTGACAAACAGTACATTTATAGTCAAGTTGTCCTTGATGAACTTTGGAATGGATTTTCAGCATATGTTTTGCGGAAAAGCTCTTATCACAAAAGTGACATGGATATCGGATTCCTAAGTGAACTCTTTCGATATGAGACTTCCTTCCATGAGGCGACTTAAATATTTGTGCACATGAAGTGCAAGGGTAAGCCATTGCACTCGCCATGTCTTTATTTATTTTATCTTTTAAGACGTATGATTCAAGACATTACACAAAATAAAATATTTCTAAATTTCAATCGTATAATTAACAACATTAAAAGCTGAGCTGAATGGACATCGAAACTATTTTAAACATAACTGCTTATACTTTCTACGTATATATTTCAGGGGACAGGGAGAATTTACTAGGCCGTATCTTCCAAAAATTTGTGATTGTTGTGACAATACTTCCAAGCACATTTACGAATGACACTAATTTCTTAACATTTTAGTTTACTATAACACCTTAATAACAACCTGTTCTTACGTTTCCTTCAATAATTTTGACTTTGCACATTGAAACTGACACTTATCTTGTTGCTTTCATTTCAAAAGTAATTTGTTACATTTTACAAAAAACTAAGTAAAAAAAGATTTTCTGCTTAAATGATTTTCACTTTGTACAGAAATGGTAGAGCTTATTATGATTATTATTATATTTTTTAGCAAATATAATAAAACAAGGAGCATAATATGAAAAACTTTTATCTAGTTGTAATTTGTATTACAGCGCCGATAGCACAAGAACTTCAGGGTTATCTATATCGTCACAATTTTATAACATAATACGCGTTATAATAATTTCTTGTGTTATTAATTCGATGAATTTTTGAATAGTCTGAAAATCACAATATTATGCTACACACAAGTGAAACAACACACTGTTGTGTTATTCTTTAGAAAAAGCAAATATTTGCAAGAATGAACAGGAATGCTTCGTCAACAGGTGTTTTTCCATCTATGATGTCTTTCTTTATTCATTTTTCTTTACATATATACAATCTGTATTCTTCTCATCCTCTTCTTTAGTCTGTTATGAACTTGAACAAAACAAGTTTACTCCTATACCCTATACCATACATTGCTTACATTGTTGCTTTACCTCCTGCATGTTACATGTACAGGATTTCCACCTGATTTGTTTGCTTTTGTGAGACGAAAGAAGTGTGTATCTATTGTGCGTTAAGCTTTGTATGGAACGATAACGCATGTGCACATATTGCAGCAACACTGAGCTTAAATTTTCTTTTATGTGCTTTTACTTCTAACTTCCCTTTAAGTTTAATACTAAGGTGGATTGAAATTAGGAACAACAAAAATTGAATACCTGTAAAATTTAAAATATAAGAACATTTCTATTCAATGATATTCTCAAGTTTAAAATTATTCTAAAAACTTACATATGAAAGCACATTGTCTGTTCTAAATTAAATGTATTTTTAACCTTGATGGTATTTGTATTATAAGCATTATAATTTACTGGCTGAGACTACTTAACATGTGTGACAGCAGGTACACAAAAATTTGTTTCCTTGCATTAATGGGAGAAAGAAACTCTACCGACGATAGCAAATTTAATTGGTGCCAACAAGTGTTTGAAATTATGCAAAAAGCAGAATGCGCAAATATGATAAATATCAGTGATCCTATTGAGTTTCATTCAAAGATTTTTACATCACTAACTGTTCTGAAAGAAAAACTGAGATCAGAGGACATTAACCGTGTTATTTCTTCTGGAAAGAATTCACATTACGCTGCAATTATGCAACCTATGACAGAGATGTTCAGCCCAGCTCAGTATTTATTAGTAGGCGAAATCTTTACAAAGTCCAAAGTAATTTCACAAGTCAGGTTAAGTCCTGAGTATTTGTATATAGACAACCACTTGCACTCATACTCAAATGAAAACTGCAGTCTTTGCAACTTGGACCACATAGAAACTATCAAGCACACTGTGTTATATTGTAGTGTATGCAAAACACGATCAGAAAATGAAAATTCAAATGACAATCAACATTGGATTAATTTAATTAGCCCCACTTGTAAAGAAGAACTTAACGTGTCATTTTGCAAAATCACTGTTGCTCTGAAGAAACGGAAGTTTGTACTGTTAGAAGAGTTTTAAAGTCGTAAAATCCCTTTTAAAGTAAATCTGTAAAGTTTGTGAAAGCAGTTATTCCTCTTACCTGTATTGTTCGTAAAAATGGCCCTAATTGGTAAGAAAAATAAATAAATAAAATAAATAACTAAATAGTACTTGTAAATAAATAAA